>PVLA01014576.1:0-29732 GCA_004027455.1 Hydrochoerus hydrochaeris | reverse complement strand
AAAAAAAAAAAAAAAAAAAAAAAGACTAATAAAAGAAATGCTGAGTATTCATCAAGAAGACACAAATGGAAGAATGGAGGAACACAGAGAAAGGAGAGAAACCTTTGATGAAGAATATAAACAAAACCTAGAATACATGAAACAGATCCAAAGAGAATATCAGGAAATTAAAAACTGCACTGAAAGCTGGCAAAACTTAACAGAAACTAAAGACAGACTTTCAAAACTTGAAGATAGATTTGCAATATATGATTGTGAAAGGAAGGATCTCTTAAAAATAACAAGGAATCAGGAAGTAATGATTCAAAGGCTAGAAGACAAAAAGAGGATTTATAACTTAAGGATAAAAAAATGTGAACAAAGAAGCAGGGAAAAATGCAAATGAAATAAAAATGCTATTGACAATAATTAAGGAAATAATTAAGGGAAACTTCCCAAGCATAGGAAGCAGAAATGAATTTCATATATGAGGCATACAGAATGCCAGCCAGCTACAACCAAAACAGATCTGCACCCAGACATATAATAATCAGGATCCCAGAAATCCATCACAAGAACAGGATATTAAAAGCAGTCAGAGAAAAGAAACAGATTACCTATAAAGGAAAACTCATCAAAATCACATCAGACTTCTCAATGCAAACTATCAAATCAAGAGCTTGGAGTGAAATATACCAAACCCTGAAAGAAAATAACCTCAAACCCAGAATGATGTACCCTGCAAAACTGTCTCTCAAAATTAATGGAGAAGAGACAAGATATTTCCACGACAAAAAGGAACTGGGGGAGTTCGTGACCACCAATCTAACCCTACAAAGAATACTGAAGGACATTTTAGAGAGAGAGAAGAAAATCACCAGGATTCCAGGAACAATGGCAGAAAGGCCTCAATGAAAGGGGCAGACAGTGGAATGAGGGAGAAAAGTAAACAACAACAGAAAAATAGCATAGCAGAGATGAGGCAGAGAAGATTGGCTATATTGCTGTTTTGTCTTGACTGATTTTATTCGAATCTGGTATGTTTGATAGTATCAAGTCTGAGAGTAGAGGCAACTACTCTGAAGATGACAAGATTCAACAGGATACCCATTCTGGTTTGATTATTAACTGCCTTTGAAGTCCTATAATGTCTCCAATGTTTGGTTTTTATTAATAGTGCTATGTACTGCTAAGTTTAATTATACTATGCCTGATGATATAGACAACTTTATTGAAAATAACAACAGGCATCATAGTAACTACTGTAGATCACCTAGTGTTGTGGCTTTATATGTTCTTTTCATTTCACATTTCTCTAGGAATTTGTATTGTTGACTTGTTTTGATTTGTTTTTCCCTCTAATACTGAAAGGCTAGGTATACATGTAGAGACTTACACATGTGTAGAACTTCTAAAGTTTATAAGAATGGATTATAGTTATTGTAAAAAAAAAGAGAAGAAAGTATTCTAAAGGATTTAACTGCATGCATGTTTAAGTGTGGAGGATTGATAACCATATTACTAAGTTTTTGTTGGGTAGAGAACAGAACTGATTACAGTCTCACTGTTTAAATCTATACTTTGTATGCTTTACTTTTGTAACTTGAACAACTACTTCTAAGAGGAAAATATGTAATTATCAACTAGTGATTTCTTATTGGCTTTTGTTTTTTGTTTTTTGGGTTTTTTCGAAATTTTGTATTATTTCTACCCTCTTTCTGTTTCATTTTTTTCTTTAAATAAAAAAAAGGTCAGAAAAAAATGTCTTTGAGAATTCTACCTATTTATCTTTCCAGTAAACTTAGTGTTTCTGTTTTAATATTTAGATCTTTGATTCATTTTGACTTTCGTTCATGATGATAAGCCAGGGCCTAGTTTTATTAACAAATTCTCAAAAAATTAAAAATGTAATACAAAGGGATAATGTCAGAATCCATTTACAACAATAAGGCTTAGGATAATTTATCTGTTCTTCAAAAAATTTGCAATAAAACTAAAAGGAGATTTTAAATTTTGAAAAACAATTTGTTTTCTACTGTCTTTTCAAGATAAAATATTTATATTGCCTTAGAAATTTAATTTTAGATACCTATTTAAAGATTTGTTTTAATATTTAGTTCTTTGATTTATTTTGACTTTAGTGCATGGTGATAGCTATGAGCCTAGTTTTATTTTAAAAAATTCTCAAAACATTAAAAATGCAATACAAAGAAATGTCAGAATCCATTTACAACAATAAGGCTTAGGATAATTTATCTGTTCTTCAAAAATTTGCAATAAAACTAAAAAGAGATTTTAAATTTGGCACAATTTTTTTCTACTGTCTTAAGATAAAATATTTATATTGTCTTAGAAATTTAATTTGCCTAGATATCTGTTTAAAGATTTGTTTTACAATTCTGAATACATAAATTACTACAGCATTGTTTTTCTTATTTTAAAAATATAATTGTGGCTTGCATAATATACTCAATAACAATTGTCTTAATATGCTGTAAGACTATTTTGTTTTGCTAAATTTTGCCTTGTATATTGCTTATAGCTATGTAACTGACAAAAATCAGTCTCCACTTTTTTGGTAGAAGACACTCATGTTCAAAAATACGTTTCTCATTCACTTATGCATTAATGGAGATTTAGGCTGTTTCCAAGATTTACCTATCATAAATTGTGCTGCTAGAAACATTGGTATGCAAATATTGCTGTGATATTATGCTTTCAATTCTTTCAGGAAGACATCAAGCAGGAAAATATCTGTCAAATGCAACATTTAGTTTTAGTTTTTGAAGAGTCTGCATTGTTTTCCACAGTGGTGACAGCCATCTACACTCCCAAAAGTGGAGAACAGTTCCTTTTACCCCACAGCTATGGCCCCATTTGTTCTTGGTTGATTTGCTGACAATATTTGTTATAAATGGAATGAAATGGAATGTTAGTGTTGTTTTAATTTGCATTGTGGAATGGCCAGTGATGTTGCACATTTTTTTCATATATTTATTTGCTGCTTGTATTACTTCATCTGAGAAGTGTCTATTCATTTCAGATGCCCATTTTTTAATGGGTCTTTAAATGTGGAAGGCTCCAAATTTATTTTTAGCTCTTTAAGTATTCCAGATATTAGTCCTCTGAGAAAGCTGATAAAATACTCTTCCCTCACTGTGGATTATCTTTCACTCTGTTGGTAGCTTCTTTTGCTGTGAAAAAGTTTGTTAATATGATGAGATCCCAGTTGTTGATTCTTTGTAATATTTCTTGTGTAGTCAGGGTTTTGTTTGTAAAGTCTTCATCCACACCTATGTACTCCAGAGTTATATCTATTTTCTCTTTCAGCAAATTTACTGATTCTGTTTTAATATTTGAATCTTTGATCCATTTTTTAGTTTAGTGCATGGTGAAAGATGTGAGCTTTTATCTTCAGCATGTGGAAAGCCAGTTTTCCTAACATTTGTTAAAGAGGTGATCTTTGTTCCAGTGAAGTTTGACCCCTTGGTCAAAGATAAGATGGTTGAGAGTGTTTGGAGTTACTTTTGCACTTTATATTCTGTTCCATCAATCTCCAGGTCTGTTTTTGGCCAGTACTATGCTGTTTGTTCTTAATCATGGTACTTTTATGGTATAATTTCACTTTGGGTCTGACCCTGAATTAAGGCCGGCAGCTTTCTGACACTGTTGGCTTCAAGCAGGAGCCTAAAGAGATGTCTTTCTATGGTCTGTTGGCCATTTCAAAACATAGACAGTGAAATGGTCAATTCTTAAGAAAGTAACAGCTTACTACTACTACTACTACTACTACTACTACTACTACAAAATTAACTTTCAGGCAGGTGTGGTGGCACAGGCCTCTGGCCCCAGCACGGGGAGGCTGAGGCAGGAGGATTGCTGTGTGTTTGAGGCCAGCCTGGGCTATATACTGAGACTTTGTCTCAAAAAACAAATCAACTCCCCTCCCTGGTGAGTGGCTGTGAGCCTTGCAGGATACAGTGGCCCAGGGAGGGAGCCATTGGTGTCTCCTGAGACCCGCACCATGCTGAGACCTGGGGTGCCAGGAAACAAAGCAACCATTCCCCTCCCTGTTTTGTTTAATTTCAACCTACTTGAAAGTATGGACAGCTATTTTGAAGAGAAGGAGAGACACTTTGACAGCCACCAGTGACTTTCCTATTGTTTGGTTCTGAAGACCTAAAACATTTTCCTCATTCTGTTTGGATCAGTTTTATACTATGTTGTTTTGTATGAATCCTCTGTATGTGAAGATATGAACAACTATTTGGAGAACAACTATTTGGAAGAAAACAAGAAAACTATTTGGAAGAAAACAATATGATAGTGAAGATCTCTAGTTGTCCAGCTTTGAAATCTATCTCTTACATTTTATGTCCAGTTTTGTTCTATTTTGTTGTATTTCTTATGTCCTGTTTTGTTGCATTTAATCTTATTCCCTTTAAAATAAAAAAAAATTTCAAGTTGGGGATTATGATGCCTCCTACCTTGTCTCCCCCTCCCCAGAATTACTTTTGCTATTCCAGGTCTCTTTTGGTTCCAAATGAATTTCTCTAATTCTGTGAGGTATACTACTGTGTTTTGATCAGGTTGTATTTTTTATACAATGCAGTACTGCTCTGCCATAAAACAGATAAACTCAAAGATTTCTAGATAAATGGATGCACCTTGAAGACCATCCTCTTGATGCTGGAACTTGGGGAGGGGACAACCAAGAAAACAATAAGCCAATATTCCTGGTATGTGGCATGAGCGGCATGCATGCCAGGGAGAGAACAAGTCAGCATTTCCTGAGAATCAGCCATGCTGGAACTTAGGGGACCAACCAAGAAAGCAACAAGCCAGCCTTCGAGGTAAGCAGCACAAATTGCGGGTGCACCATGAAGAGAATTAAGTCAGAGTCTCCTGTGAGCTTACCAGCACTCAGGCTGGGAATCAAATTTCCATTTCTCTCTCCCTCCCCCCATTAGCAACTGGATGGTTTCAAGGTTAGCTGGAGTTGACAGCCACTAAGGTATATAAAGCAGCTAAATGCTTGTATTGATACTGCTGATGTGGGGCCAGAGGTCTGAGCATCTCTTGGGAGGATGGCAGTATGTAATGGCAAATACAAGGGATCTCCTTCTATTTTGTCTGTGAAGGCCAATATTGTTTTCACTGTTTTGCTTTGTTCTGATTGTTCTGCTCTATTCAATGTTTTGATTAGTTTTATAGTGTTCTGTTTTTTATTTGATTTTGCTATGTTTAATTGAATGGACAACTATTGTGAAGATAATAAGATATACTATGGCACCTATTATTATTATCTTGATATCCTGCTTTGAAGTTCTGTACCAATTTCACTGCATTGTCTTGGCTTTGTTCTGTCTTGCTGTATTTTATTGTCTTTACAATAAAATAAAATAAAATACTCAAGTAAATATCTTTAAAATAAAATACCATACTCTTAAGTAAAATAAATTGGACACATTTTAATATCTCATTGTTTTCTTACATGAGAAACTCAAAGGGCAAATAAAGACCAAATTCTATAATAGATACAGAGAATTAGGAAGGAAAACTTCAAATGGGAAGGGGAATAAGGGAAGGGACAGAGGGAAAGGAAGAGAGGGAAAAGAAAAAATGAAAAAATGGGAAGAAAGCTTTTGTAAATAAGGAGGGGAAAGGGTGATTGAAATGAGGGAAAGGTATGCAGGAAAAAGAGGAATATATTATGTCCAGGTAAAGATGTTTATATTCATATATTTTAAAGTAAAAATTTTTAAACAGTAATTTGTGTATGTTACCAAACATTCAGTATATAAGGTAAAACGTTTATTTTGACTCTTTAACTGTTAGTGGTTTCAGTACTTTTCTTGCTTCACTGCTTTTAGGTATACACTGAGGCACGTTATATCAGGAGCAGGTGAGAAAGGAAAGAAAAATTTTTTAAATTTTATTTTAAAGAGAATAAAACAAAAGAGGACAGGTATAAGCAGACCAGAACAGAGCAATGTAAGCAATATAGCACTTCACAAGAAAACTGGATATTAACAATAGCTATCATAATATCTCTCTTTGAAATAGTTGAGCTTAGCTTTACACACAATAATGTCAAACATAACAAAATAGAATAAAACCACTCAAGAGAATGAAAGTATTGCAAGGCATTCTGAACAAAATAACTGAAGATGAACAATAGTTGCTATATTATCTCATTTTCCATACAAATTTTGTTTATACTATCATACACATTAAAATCCAAGAAGACACAACATGACAGAACCAATGGTAATAAAAAAACAAGAGCATGGTAGGACTTCAGAGCAAGATGATATCAAGTCAACAATGGCTGCCGTATTGTCTTGTCATCAAAGTAACTATTCATATGATCACATATATTAAGATCAAACAAAACAGAAAACCATTCCAACAATGAATGCAACCATAAGACTTCAAAGCAGTATAATGGTGAACCATAATTTCCATAAAATATTCTATACTCTTACCATTTTTTACACTAGGGAGACTATAAGGTATTTATACATGTGAGTTTGATTTATTTCACGTATGAGTATAGATTCAAGTTGCATCCATTTATTTATAAACATCTCAATGTGATCATTCTTTATAGCTGAGTAGTTCTCCAATGTATAAAAGTACCACAACTTTTTAATCCATTCCTCAGTTGATGGGCACTTAGGTTGCTTCTAAGATCTGGAAATTACAAATTGTGCCGCTATAAACATGGGTGCACATATATCACTGTGGTAAGATGTTTTCAGATCTTCTGGGAATATGCCTAAGAGTGGAATAGCTGGGTCAAATGGGACCTCCAAACCCAGCTTTTTGAGGAATCTCCAGATTGACCTCCACAGTGGCTGCACCAGTCTACACTCCCATCAACAATTCAGAAGAGTTCCTTTTTCTCCACAGCCTCTCCAGCATTTGTTGTTGTTAGTTTTCTTGTCCATTCTATATGGAGTGAGATGGTATCTCAGGTGGTTTTAATTTGTCTTTCTCTAATGACCAATGATGATGAACATTTTTTCATGTATTTATTTGCCATTTGTATTTCTTCATCTGAGAACTGTGTGTTCATCTCAGATGCCCATTTTTGGATTGGGTCTTTGAATTTTGGGGGTCTGATTTTTTTTAATTCTTTATAAGTTCTAGACAGAAGTCATTTGTCTGAGGGATAGTTCACTAAGATTTTTTTTCCCAGTTTGTAGGTTAGGGAAGAAATTCTTTTAGGCCTCGGAAGTAAAAAGCAGGACATTCCACAGGGTCCTTCAAAGTATGTATCTCATCTATAATGTGAATTATCTAAGGCTTAACTTTTACAGGTATAGTGGTTGATTGTGTCAACAAAAGACATTTAGAAGCTTAACTAAATGGGCTTAGCAACTCTAGGTTGTAGAAGACTCACCCTAAGGGCTCATCATCTGGACAGTATAAAAGGGAAGGAGGAAGGACGAATGAATTCCATTATTTGGAGGAGCTCCATCCAGTCTTTGCCTTTGGTTTACACATGATCTCCTGGCTTCCAGTGTAGACTGTTCAGCTTTCTGGCATAGACCTTTTGGCCTTCTGTCACAGACTCATCAGCCTGCCTGTGGACTTGCATGAGACATAGGGTGAAATCCAGACCTTGTATTGAATCCTTTGGCCTCTGGCATGCAGACACCCTCTGTATGCTTACTCATCCATCTCTGTGGCTGACCATTGTAAGCAGATCTTCCAATTTCTTATACATTTGTATATCTAATGTTATATCTATTTTCTCTAGTAAAATCCCAATACAACAGTTATCACCACTTCCCAAACAAAAGTGCATGAAAGACAGGTTTTGGGGGCTTTTAAGATTCAAGCTAGAACCTATATGGATGTGTATTACTGAATTTACCAGAATAAAGAGCTCATTAGCCATTCACAGAGACTCTCATTCCATAGCTTATCACATAAACAGGCATATATAAAATCCAGTTTGTTGATATACAAACACAGAATATTTTCATTAAAACCCAAAATGCAGGTTAAAAAAAAAAACGGGATAATGTATAAAGTAAAAATCACACTGTCACACAATTCTGAATAATTAGGTCACACAATTTGTTGTGCCAATGATTAGAACATGATGGCAAAGATTTTTGCAGATATTGAGGGAGAAGAAATAAAGGACTGAAAATGTCTTCACTGACAGAAAATATCTGAGCATCACCTCTCTTCAAAAGCAAACCAAAAGAGAAATTTAAACACATGTATTTTCTTCCTCACAAAACTAGGGGATAGAACAAACAAAATACATGCAAAATAACCTAGGAAAAGTGACTTAAGGATTAAATCATTGTATCAATACAAAATTAATGTCACATATGTCCAAAATAATAAGAAAATCTGACTTTTGGAGAAACCAATAAAGTACTAGTCAGAACCAAATAACCAAAGATGAACAATGGCTGCTATATTATCTCATTTTCCATAAAAATTTATGAACGGAATTTTATTAGTCATTTCTGAAAACTAGAAACAGATATTTTTTGGCGAGAAATTTAAATCTGAAGAAAAAATGTAAATTATGAAACATGAACTTTCTAGAAATTTTGAGCACAATGCCATCCTGCAGAAATCAGAAAATATCCTCACATGTAATACCTGTATAGGGACAACTACTGTGTTCATTGAAATGTGTAAATATTTTATCAATTTCAGTTTCCATGTCTTATTTTTTCTCTTTAGCTGTGATGGCAATGAACCAAGGGTCCTGGGCAAATTATACAATCACTCTACCAATGAGCTCTATCTATAGATTCACCATGTCTTTCTGATTGAACTTATTAGATTGCATGAAGGGTATTTTAGTATCAATTTTTAAAGTAAACAAAATTATAATCCTGTCCTAGTTCACTCATTGTAGATACATAAGAGGAAGGGTATGGTTATTAACATATAATTGCAATATATAAACCTAACATCATAATATATTAAATTTCAGCATCTGGGAGTCTGACACATGAGGATTATTGGGAGTTTGAGACTAGCCTGGGCTACAAAGTGAGCTCAAGGTCAGCCTGAACTTCAGTGAAACTCTATTTCAAAAAGACAAAAAAAAATTAAAAAAAAAAATATATATATATATACACACATATATTTTTAATATATATTTAAGTTTAAAAACACAATAAAACTCAAAAGCAATTTATAAAAACAAACTCCAAAGCATAAGATGATGGTAAGCATGCATAGGTCACACCCGAGCTGGGGGCTGCTTTTCACTAGCTGCTTCCCCACCTCCTACTGGACCTGGCATTAGAAGTATTGTGTATTCCACTACTAATGCAATGTCATCTTCTTTGTATCTTGTGAGAAAAACATGTTCAAATAACCTCAAGACTAGAGATAATCTTACTGGAGTCAAGGTAAAAACTTTTAACAAAACTGTTTAAAATTTCTAATTGTAAGGTAATTTGTATTTGGATTGTTCTTGTTTCTCTAGGACCTTAAAGTGCACCATTAGGTTATCCATTTAGATTTGCTTTGTTTTTCTGATGTGGCCATTAACACCTAGATACTGCTCACCTGTCCTGGGGTATTCTTTCCTTTAGACATTTTGCAATGTTGCAATCATGGTCTCTTTCTAGGATGCCCAATGAGATTAATCATATGCAGTGCTTTTGATTTTCATATTTGTGACATGGTGATAAGACACAAATGAGGTTCACGGGTTTGTGTTTACTGTGGTTGATGTACTCTGTAAGATGAAAGGAAAGCTTGGGAGAACAGAAGCAATGATAAAATGCAATACTAAAAATTATATAATCATATAAGCAATGAACTAAATGTAGCAATTCTGATGGAATAAACTAAATATAGGTTTTTTTATTGTTCTTTATTAAAACACAAAACTTTTACCCAAGTGTACTAGAAAACTAAACTACATCAATGGTCTATTTATATTTTATTTTGAGATAAAGTCTCATTAAGTTGCTCAGACTGGTTTAAATCTTACAATCTTACCCCACATCAGCTTCCCACGTATGTGAGATTACAGACAGGACACACCAGGATCAAGAATCTGATGCTAAAATGTTGGCTGAGTTATTGTCCTCAGCATTAAATATCTTCTACTTTTGCCACTTCATCTCTGGCTGGAATAGTAGCATGTACTATTCAAATTCCTTATAGTGATAAGAATTAGAAATGAACTGCAGTGAAATTAGCCATATGTTCAATGGTGCAAAAAATGATACTGTATCCTGCAGTGCAGTGCATTTCATGAATTACATGAAACATTTCACATTTCATTATATATAAATAAACTTCATTTTGATAGTATTGACCACATTGGCCAATTTCAGTGCTAAGCATAAAGTAATGCATACTGCACAGTACATTAGGAGTCTCCAATGCATCTTTCACTTGTTTTCATCTTAGCTTGGGTTTTTCAAAATAATCCCAGAGGAAATTAAGCAGCTTCTGTATTCATGGGGAAAACAATCTAGAACACTGAACAAAACCATCAATGTCAGGAGGAAAGACATAATTCAAGGATTCCAAAAGTTGCCTCATGCTGTCAGCTTTTACAAGACTTTATGTGCCTGAAAGTAAGTTATCACTCACTTCAGCCATCAGTGGCCCTTATTGATGATAAAAGGGGCATTGTCTGTACTTATCTCTAAAGTTAGTAAAACAGAAAAAAGTTTGAATTATAAAAATTATTAAATTTTCCCTCTTTACTAATCATTGATACTTTTAGATTCTATTTCATGCCATTATTTGAATTTCCTAAGTAAAAAAAGAATGGTTATAAAAGACTAAATGGTATATGTAGTATCAAAGAACAGAACAAAGGATTCTGCTTCATTATAAAGAACAGAAATTATTCTTGCCCAGCATAGTGGCTCACTCCTGTAATCCCAGCACTCAGGAGGCTGAGGCAGGAGGATCATTGTGAATTTGAGACCAGACTGGACTATTAAGTGAGCTCAAGGTCAGCCTGAACTGCATAGTGAGACCTTGTCTCAACAAGACAAAAAAAAAAGTAGAAATCATTCCTCAATTGCTGTGTATATTCTTACAGACAAATCATAAATTCATAGTTTGTGGAAAGACTAAGTATAATTAGCATAATTATTTCCTGTTTGAGAGAAGGTATATTGCAGCTGATCTCCAGCAGTGAGGGACTCACAGCTGTGTGTGTGTGTAACTGACCTAAAAATTATCATCAAAACAAATCATGGCAACATTGGCATGAAAATAAAACTTACATAGTAAAACAAATGTTTAAAATTGGACAAACATAATAATAGCTCACAAAACAAAACTGTGTACTGGATATAACCTATAATTATTGTGAATATATACAAATACCTTCAGATATCTTCAGAGGATAGGCAAACGGTATTTACTAAGCTACAATATTTTTGGGGAGGTACTGGGGATCAAACTCATGACTTTACACTTCACCAGGCAGGTGCTTGTGCCACTGAGCTATATCCCCAGCCCCTAAGCTACAATTTTTTGAGAAGAGTTGAACTCATTATAAAACCCATGTAGGAAATATTTTTAAATATACATCACAAGGTATCACATCCAATTTGAAACTTGTGTTGGAAAAGAAAAATGAAGTGTACATACCAAGAATTCATGCAGAATACATGGGAAAATTACAAAATTTAGATTTCAGTGCCCCACAGTAACTAAAAGCAAAAACAACAAACCCTGCAAAAATATGGAACCTACTAACACATAAGAAATAATTTTATTCCCCTGTAGAACTATTACAGCTAACTTTCTCTGATATTTTTAATTGTCACAACTGCTGGAAAACTCATTTTTCACATTGCTTACATACATTAAGTCTTCCTCCAGCATATTTTTTTCTTTGACAGTGACTGTGACTGATGAAACCTTTCCCTCATTGCCTTCATACATAAGTGTTGGGTTTCTACACAGTGTGACTCCCTTTGTGTCTATACAATGAACTGTACTTAGTGAAGGCTTCTCCACATTGCTTACATACAAAGGGTTTTTCTCCAGTGTGACTCTTTTTATGTCTATAAAATGAACTCTTATTAGTGAAGCCTTCCCCACATTGCTTACATACATAGGGTTTTTCTCCAGTGTGACTCTTTTTATGTCCATAAAATGAATTTTTACCAGTAAAGACTTCCCCACATTGCTTACATACAAAGGGTTTTTCTCCAGTGTGACTCTTTTCATGTCTATAAAATAATCTTTTATTAGCAAAGGCTTCTCCACATAGCCTACATATATAGGGTTTCTCTGCAGTGTGACTCTTTTTATGTCTGTAAAATGAACTGTGATTAGTGAAGGCTTCCCCACACTGGTTACATACATAGGGTTTCTCTCCAGTGTGAGATCTTTCATGTGCTTGACAATTACTGATAGTGGTGAAAGCTTTTGGACACAGCTTACATACGTAAGGTTTTTCTCCAGTGTGAGATTTTTCATGTGTTCGACAACTTTTGTTAAGCCTAAAAGCTTTCCCACACTGTTTACATACATACGGTTTTTCCCCAGTGTGAATGGTTTCATGCCTACGAAATGAACTGATACACAGAAACACTTTTGCACAGTGTTTACATTCATAAGGTTTCTCCAAGGTGTGACTCTTTTTATGTACATAAAATGAACTGTTACTAGTGAAGGCTTCCCCACATTGCTTACATACATATGGTTTCTCTCCAGTATGAACTATTTCATGTGCTTGACAATGATGGCGCTGCTTGAAAGCTTTCCCACATTGCTTACATACATAGGGCTTTTCTCCAGTGTGAGTTTTTTCATGTATTTGACAATTACTGCGATACGTGAAAGCTTTCCCACACTGCTTACATACATAGGGTTTCTCTCCAGTGTGAATTCGTTCATGTGCTTGACAACCACTGTGATTGCTGAAAGCTTTCCCACAATGCTTACATACAAAATGTTTCTCTTGATTGTGATTTCTTCTATGGATGCACAATGATTTGTTGGATGTGAATGCTTTCCCACATTGCTTACATACAAAAGGTTTCTCTTGAGTCCGACTTCTATGGATACAAAAGGATTTGTTGTGCATGAATGCTTTCTCACATAGCTTACATGGTATGGTTTTCTTTACAATGTGAATTTTTTCATGTTCCTGACAGTTACTGCGTCTGTTAAAAGCTTTTCCACACTGCTTACATACATGAGGTTTCTCTCCAGTGTGAGTTATCTTATGTCTAGAAAGTGAAGCACTAACAGCGAATGCTTTTCCACACTGCTTACATACATAGGGTTTCTGCCCAGTGTGAGTTCTCCTATGTCTGAATAATGAACTGTAATGAAGGAATGTTTTCCCACATTGCTTGCATACATATGTTTTCCCCACTTTGTGAGTTCTTTCATGTCTATGAAATGAAGAGTGACTAGTGAAGACCTTCCCACAGTGTTTACATACATAGGGGTTTTGTGCCATGTGAGGTCTTTCATGTGTTTGAATATTGTGAGAATTAAAAGGCTTTCCTCTTTGTGTGCACACAGAGATATCTGCTCTACTGTGGTTTTTCTCACTCAGTGTGCTGAAGGCTTCAGCATCTTGCTTACACGCAAAGGCCTTCTCTCTAATAAGAGTTCCTTCAGTGCAATCGGAGTAGGATTTTCTACATTGCTTATATGCACAGTGTTTCTCTCCAGGACTTATTCCTGCATTCTTCAGAAAGGACTGGAAATCACTGCACATTTTCCCATGTTCAATACTGTTAGACAGCTTTTCTTCAGATCCCTGATATTCATATAATCTGTGTGCATTATGAGCTCTGATGGGCACATTTAGTGATGAATGATCAATTATGGGAATTCTGCAAGGAAAGTTTTGAGCTGGTTTTGTATCAAGTGGTTTCATATTGACATTAGGATATTGAGTCCAAAAACACATTTCTTCATGTTGATATAATAATTTATACTGACAGCATTTCTCTATGTCTTCACTTCTACAAAAGACAAAATAACAAAACAATCAATCACATTCAAAACTGTCTATTTAATGATTTACCTGGAGGTAATATGGTATAATGCTACTTGACCACATCTGACCATGAATTTAATGTATACTCTGGAAGATGGCTTGATAAAAACTTATACTGAAAGTACTCATTTGGGAGCTTACAACTCACATGTTTGCAATACATAATATTTACTTTCATTTTGGGAAACTGATATATACTTATTATTTTCATGTTGTCCATGAAACTACCCCTTTCCCTTCCACTTAACCTCTTCCCCTTCTGCAAAAAGTGTGCCTCTTTTTGTTTTACCATCATTCAAATTTTACTCCTTAATTCTTATTTTGAATTTCTCATACAAACTATACCAAACATGACATAGAACTGTCTGTGTCCCACTTATTTTCACTTAACACTATGAACTCAAGAATAATCCATTTCTTGGATAAAGAATACCATTTCATTCTCCACTTTAATTAATATATATATATATATATATATATATATATATATATATATATATATATATCATTATTTTCAGGTTTAATGCAAGGCCTTAGCACTGGGTTACATTCCCTATCCTTTATTTTTTATTTTGAGACAGTCTCATCAGCCATTAAGATGCCCAAGCTGAGCATGACAGCATGTTCAACCTGCCCCCAGGATGCTAGGATTTCAACATGTACCACCACGCCCGGACTACCGCTCTCACATATTTTTAATCCACTCATCTGTGAGTAAACATCAAGGTTGTTTTCAGAGCACAACTACTATGAGTTGTGCTGTTATAAACATGGATGTGCATTTATCACTCTAATAGGATTACTTTAACTTTTGACAGAATATACCCCAGAGAAGTTCAGCTGGATGAAATGAAAGTTCTACTTGTATTTTTCTAAGAATCATCATAGATATTTCCATGGATGTTGTACTATGCAGCAATTCTGCCAACAATATAGGAAGGTGCCTTTTAATAATTTTGGAAGAAGGGACTGAATGCTATGGGATTACTTGAAAACAGATACTATCAAAATGGTGACATTCATTTCAATTTTGAATACTTCCACAATGTTAGCAATTTTGCAAATACTGAATGTGTTTACCACACATAAATAATGGTAGCATTTTTTATACAAATTGATAGCAAAGTAGGATTTAGAAAATACATTGATACTTAAATATACAACCTGAACTTGCACCCAAGTATAAATACAAAATTTGTTTCATATAAACCTATAGTCAATGCCTAAAGGTAATTTCATACAACATTTTTTGTAACTTTGAATGTAGAAAAAAGTTTGTTCTGACATATTAAATAGTGTCACTTGTGTCATATTGGTACTCCTTAAATTTCCAGTATTAGAATGTTTTAGATATTCAATTATCACATACATATTCAAACTATGTGAATTTTAGGAGAGTTATAAAATTAAAGAATAAATTTCAACTGGGCCTCATTTATCACTTGCATGGTTTTAAAATCTGTGCACACTTCCTGACTCTTAAGGAATATTACTTTTGATTATGAGTGCAAATTACCTTAGATTTCTCTTCCAACACTTGTACTCAGCTTCAATTTTTTTATTACTACAGTATCGTCCTAAGGTATAGAAAGAAAAATATAATGATTAATTGCCACAACAATGCATAAAAATTAACAATTTTATTCAAGGTATAATGTGACCATGCCTAAAATACTCATCAAAATGTTTTCACATTCCAATGAATGAAACTGCACCGGTGAGCAAGAAACAAGCCTCCCTAATTATAATTAGAAAATAGTATCTTCCTTACCTATGACAGCCATGTTCTTAAGTGTTTCTGACATCACATCTCTGTAGAGCTTCTTTTGGGATGGATTCAGCAAAGCCCATTCATCCACAGTGAAGTTTACAGTCACATCCTTAAAGGTCACTGCTTCCTAAATCACCACACATATATTTGAAGGAACAAGATTGAAACTCAGAGCAATTGAAACTCTAACATTTCAATTCCACTCATGAAAAGTTGAGATAAGATTGAACTTTTAAATGTTTACTCCATGTTTTGGCCATCAAATACATTCCCCAATTACACACAGATCTCATTCAGTACTCTGATGCTAGATTGGACTCTATTGGCAAAGCAACAGCAGAATGGGAACACAGTTTCTCCTGCTGATTAGACCCACTGTCTCTAAAGCTTGGCTCATGCAGAATCTATTAAAGCATCTAAAGGAAAAATGGCATAGATGAATATCTAATTAGTTGCTCCAACAGATCATAGAAAATATCTGTTTTCTAAGACAAAAGAAAGAAATAAAAGGAATAAAGATAGGAAAGGAAGAAGTTAAATTATCACTATTTGCAGAGGACATGATACTCTACATAGAAGACCCAAAAAACTCCATTAAAAGACTACTAAAGGGCTGGGGATTTGGGTCAGCGGCATAAGCACCTGCCTTGCAAGCATGCGGTCATGAGTTTGATACCCGGTATTGATTAAAAAAAAAAAACTACTAAAGGTAATAAACAAGCTCAGCAGTATAGCTGGATATAAAGTCAATGCTCAAAAAGAAATAGCATTCCTGTACACAAATAAAAAACTCACCAAGAGGGAAATTATGGAAATATCATCTTTTACAATAACATCTAAAAAAATGAAATACTTAGGAATCAAACTAACTAAAAATATAAAATACCTATATGCTAAAAATTATACTACACTGAAAAAGGAGATTGAAGAGGATATTACAAAATGGAAGGATATTCCTTGCTCTTGGCTAGGAAGAATGAACATTGTGAAAATGGCCATACTCCCCAAACTGTTACACAGATTTAATGCAATCCCAATCAAAACACCATTGACATGCCTCACAGATCTAGAGAAAACACTAAAATTCTTTTGGAAACAGAAGAAATCTAGAATAGAAAGGCAATTCTGGGCAACAAAAGCAAGGCATGAGGCATCTCAATTCCTGATTTGAATCTACACTTTAAAGCTGCAGAGATAAAATCAGCATGGCACTGGCAAAGAAATAGACATGAAGATCAATGGAACAGATTAGAAGATGCAAGCACAACTACAAAGACACTCAGCCACCTGATACTTGACAAAGGGACTAAATATGTCTACTGGAAGAAGAACAGCCTCTTTAATAAGTGGTGTTGGAAAAATTGGCTCTCCACATGCCGAAGACTGAAACTAGATCCATGCCTATCATCATGCACAAAACTAAAGTCTAAATGGATCATACATCTAAATATTAAAACAGAAACACTAAATCTACTGAAAGACAAGGTAGGTAGAAGTCTTGGAGACATAGGGGTAGGCAGCGAATTTATTAACAAAACACAAACTGCACAGGGGACACTTCAATGAATCAACAACTGGGATCTCATATTATTGAAAAGTTTCTGCACTTCAAAAGAAATCACCAACAGAATGAAAAGAAAACCCACAGAGTGGGAAAGAACTTTAGCAGCAACCCCTCAGACAAAGCACTTATATCCAGAACATATAAAGAATTGAAAAACATCAAACCCCCCAAATTCAAAGACCCTCTCCAAAAATGGGCATCTGAGATGAACACACAGTTCTCAGAGAAAGATATACAATGTCAAATAAATACATGAAGAAATGTTCACCATCACTGGTCATTTGAGAGATGCAAATTAAAGCAGCATTGAGATTTCATCTCACTCCAGAAAGAATAGCTGCCATCAAGAAATCAACTTAATGTTGGCGATCAAATGTTGGCAAGGCTGTGGGGAAAAACACTGTTGATGGGAATGTAGACTGGTGCAACCATTATGGAAATCCATATGGAGCATTCTCAGAAGACTAGGATTGGAAGCCCCATTCAATTCAGCTATTCCCCTCCTGGGTATTTTCCCCAAAGAACTGAAAAGTTCATATCACAGTGATATATGGGCACCCATGTTCATAACAACACAATTTTTAATAGCTAAATCTTGGAAACAACCAAGATGTCCATCAACTGCAGAGTGGATGAAAAAGATGTGGTATTTTTATACAATGGAATATTACTCAACTATAAAAAATGATGATCTTGAGGCCTTCATAGGTAAATGGAGACTACTTGAGTCTATCCTCATTAGTTAAATAAATAAGAATCACATTTATAAATATGACATTGTGTCTCCAGTGTAAAAAGTAATAAGAACTATAAGAGTAATAAAACCCAAAATGTGCAATTGCTACTGTAAAAAAGAGGAAAAGAAAGGGCTCTAAGGGATATAACTGCATGTATGTTTGAGTGTGTAAAATAGATGACCATAATGCTGAATCTCTTTTGGATCTTTGAGCAGAACTGTTTGCAGTCTTATTATTTGAATGTGTACTATGTATCCTTTAATTTTGTAACTTGAACAACTATATCCTAGATGACAATATGTAATTTATCAACTAGTGATTTCTTAGTGTTTTTTCCTTTTTTTTTCTTTTTTTCTTTTAGAATTCTGTATTGTTCCTATCCTTGTTTTTCTTTTTTCTTTTTTTGTCTTTAAATGAAATTTTTAAAAAGTGTAATTTTAAAAAGTGTAATTTTTAAAAAGTATAAAAGATATAACTGCATGTGTATTTAAGTGTGTAGGTTTGATAACCATATTTCTAAGTTCTTGTTGGATTGTTGAACAGATCTGTTTGTAGTCTCACTTCTTGAGTGTCCACTTTGTATGCTTTAATTTTGTAACTTGAACAACTATTTCTAAAAAAAACAATATGTAATTTATCAACTAGTGATTTCTTACTGTGTATCTTTTTTTGAAATTCTGTAATATCTAACCTTTTGTTTTTTCTCTTTAAATAAAAAAGTTAATAAAAAAGAAAGAAAATATCTTTTTCTAAACTTACTTAAGGAATTGATTCCTTCCTTTTCTGATTATATTTAGACAGCATTTTGAAACTTGAACTTAGTTTCATAGACAAAACTTTAATTGAAGAGTAAATATAATTCATGGATACAAATTTAACATGTTAATAGAAGGCATAGTTTTGTCTAAGAACAATGGAATTAAATTAAGGAAGCTGTATTATCTTCTATCCTTATGACATCAAATGGTCATATCACAGAGATAAAAATTTCTACAGTGGTTATCAGGGCGAGAAATGTGGGAATGAATATGATCAAATTATATATGTTATGAACACCAATATTTTCCAAAGTTAATAAAATAATAAAAGGAAATTATTTTTTATTAACTAATAATAAAAGCAAAAACTGGAAAAATATTTTGTCATATCCAAATTGCATCCTTGATTTGTCAAAAGAATTTTAGCTGTTCAATGCTAACATAAATGCAAAGGAAATAATTCCATGCATATTATCTGATGATAGCACAATAAAATTGGAAATTAATGACAAAAAAAACCATAAGAACCCCAGAAACACAAAGAAAACAACACACTCCTAAACCACCCATGAGTCACAGAAAAAATTAAAGAAGAAATTAATGTCTAAAATGGAACAAAAAAGCAAATACAAATTACTGGAACCTATGAGACACTAAGAAGGAAATTTCTTTAAAAGGAAATTCATAGCACTAAACTCCCACATTAGGAAAATGGGAAAAACACACATAAACAACTTAATGCTGTACCTCAAACTTCTAGAAAAAGAAGAGCAAGTCAAGCCCAAAGCCAAAAGATTAGAGAAAATTACAAAGATCAGAGCAAAAATTAATGCAATTGAACCTAAGAAAACAATATAATTAATGAATTTAAGAGTTGGTTCTTTGAAAGAATAAATAAAGTTGATAAGCCTCTAGCCAACCTTATCAAAAAGAGGAAAGAAAAATTCAAATCCATGCAATAAGAAATGAAAAGGGTATCTACAGATTCTGTACAAATCTACAGATTCTGTAGAAATACAGAAGATCATCAATACCTACTTCAAAAACCGTTACTCTCATAGGTTCAATAATACAGAAGAAATGGACAAATTCCTAGAAACATATGAACCACCAAAGCTGGATCAAGAAGATGTAAAACTGCTGAATAACCCAATTTCAGTTAATGAAATTGAAAAGGTAATTACAACCTCTATCAACAAAGGTCCTGATGGATTCACTGCCGAATTCTACAAGAAATTCAAGGAAGACTTAATGTCAACACTCCTCAAACTCTTCAATGAAATTGGAAGGGAAGAAATTCTCCCTAACTCATTCCTGGAAGCAAGTATTACTCTAATACCAAAGCCAGAGAAAAACCCAACCATAAAAAAAAATTACAGGCCAATCTCTCTAATGAACATAGATGCAAAAATCATCAATAAAATACCAGCAAATAAAATGTAATGAGTCATCAGGAAGATTATTCAACATGATCAAATGGGATACATCCCAGGAATGCAGGGATAGTTCAACATATGCAAATCAATATCACCATATCACCAGAGCCAAGGACAAGAACATGGTCATCTCAATGGATACAGAAAAAGCTTTCAACAAAATCCAACACTCATTCATGATTTAAAAAAACCCTACATAAAATCAGAATAGATGGTCTCTACCTCAATCTGATAAAAGCCGTATATGATAAACCAACAGCCAAAATCTTACTACATGGACAAAAACTGAAAACTTTCAACCTAAAATCAGCAACAAGACAAAGATATCCATTATCACCATTCCTATTCAAATAGTTCTGGAAACATTAACCAGAGCAATTAGACAGGAAAGAGAAATAAAAGGAATAAGGATAGGAAAAGTTAAATTATCATTATTTGCAGATGATATGATACTCTACATAGAAGAACCCCAAAACTGCACTGAAAGTCTCCTAGACATAATAACCAAATTCAGTAAATGTAGCTGATACAATGTCAACACTGAAAAAAAAATCAATAGCATTCCTAAACACTAATAACAAACTTACTGAGAGAAAAATAAGGGAAACCACACCCTTCACAATAGCATCCAAAAAAATGAAATACTTAGGAATCAATCTAACAAAGGAAGCAAAAGACCTATACAGTGAAAACTACATTATACTGAAAAAGGAAATTGAAGAGGATTTCAGAAAATGGAAAGATAGTCTCTATTCATGGATAAGAAGAGTCAACATTGTGAAAATTGCCATACTCCAAAAATTGTTATACAGATTCAATGCAACTCCAATCAAAATACCATTTGCATGTCTCTCAGATCTAGAGAAACTGTCCCTAAAATTCATCTGGAACCAACAGACACTCAGAATAGCTAAGGCAACTCTGGGCAAAAAGCTAAGGCAGCAAGCATCACAATCCCTGACTTGAAATTATATTACAAAGCTACTGTGATAAAATCAGTATGGTATTGGAATAAAAACACACCTGTAGATCAATGGAATAGATTAGAAGGTACAACCACAACTACAAACACAGTCAGCCACCTCATCTTTGACAAAGAGGCCAAACACATTCACTGGAAGAAAGCCTCTTTAATAAATGGTGCTGGAAAAACTGGCTCTCAATATTCTGAAAACTAAAACTAGATCCATGTCTATCACCAAGCACTAAACTAAAGTCAAAGTGGATCAAAGATCTAGATATTAAAACAGAGCCAGGGTTTTAGCTCAGCAGTGTAAGTGCCTGCCTGGTAAGCATGAGATTGTGAGTTCAATCCTCAGTACAAATAAATAAATAAAACAGAAACAATCTACTGGAAGACAGAGTAGGTAGAAATCTTGATGACACAGGAGTAGGCAAAGAGATCATGAACAAAAATCAAACTGCACAAAAAACACTTCCCAGAATCAACAACTGGGATCTCGTCTTATTAAAAAGTTTTTGCATTTCAAAGGATATCTGACAGAGTGAAAAGAAAACCCACAAATTGGGAAAATACCTTAGCCAACTGTCCCTCAGACAAAGGACTTCTATCTAGAACTTAAAAAGATTTTTAAAAAAATCAGGCCCCCATAATTTAAGGACCCAATCCAAAAATGGGCATCTGAGACAAATATACACTTCTCACATGAAGAAACGCAAGTGGCAAATAAATATATGAAAAAATGTTCAACATCAATGGTTACTCAGGAAATGCAAATTAAAACAACACTGAGATTTCATCTCATCACAGAAATGGCCAAGATCAAGAAATCAAGCAACAAATGCTGGAGGGGATGTGGGGAAAAAGGAACTCTTTTGCACTGTTGGTGGGAGTGTAGATTGGTGCAACCACTGTGGAAATCAGTGTGGAGATTCCTCAAAAAACTAAGATTAGATGCTAAGGGCTTGGGATTTAGCTCTGTGGCTAAAGCACTTTCCTAATAAGCATGAGGTAGTGAGTTTGATCCCTTGTACAAAAAAAAAAAAAAAAAAAAAAAAAAAAAAACCTAAGATTAGAGATTCTATTTGACCCAGCTATCTCGCTTCTGGGCATTGTCCCAAAAGAATTGAAAATATCATACCACAATGATATAGGTACATCCTTGTTTATAGCAGCAAAATTTGTAATAGCCAAATCTTGGAAACAGTGCAAGTGCCCATCAACTGAGAAATGGATTAAAGAAATGTGGTATTTTTACACATTTACACAATGGAGTACTACTTAGCTATAAAGAATGACCACATTGAGATATTTATAAATAAATGTATGCAACTTATGTATACTCATAAGTGAAATAAATCAAACTCACATGTGTAAATACTGTATTGTCTCCCTCATATAAGAAACAAAAATTATATATGTTCCAAAATCTACAGTAAATACAGTGCAAGGGCAAGAAAATGTTCAAAGAGGAAAAGTAATTAGAATAAAGAAGAGGAGGAAAGAAGGAAAAGAAAAGGAAACAAATGTGTGTGTGTGTCTGTATATATATATATATATATATATATATATATATACATACATATATGACATTTAAATTGACTAAACTACTAATTGTATTTAATGGAAAAGAACAGTTAATATACCTATGTTTAGATCAATTTTACACATCAGATTAACATATCTGTTAATCTAAGCAACCCTCTGAAGGAAACAATGTACAACATTACAACTATTGTCAAATTCCCATCATCTTGTTTTGTAAAGCTATACTGTTATTTGGTCTTTTGTTGTTTGTTTGACTGTATTGCTTTTTTTGTTTTCTTTTCTGCATCTTTTTAGATCTAAAAACAAAAAACTATAGCTGTTCAGTATAATAAATGTTCTATAATAATCGATAACTAGTAAAGAAGGTACAGCTTACCTGATATATAACAAAGAGATTTTAAAATACACTATTGGGGGATTGTACTATATTAGTAAAGTAAATGACAGATCACAGGAAAGGAGGCCACTCTTCAATGGGCTTATATGTAAAAAGAATACTGACTTATGGTAGACCGGTAATGGTACAAAGTGGCAGAAATCACAATATGCTTAATGCAACAGAAGAGAAACAAGTACATACAGAAAAATATGAAATTTATTCTCCTGTTCCATGTATAACAACTAAGTTACATCTTGAAGTGGGAAATATAAATTTGAATATTTCAGAATTCATAATCAAATATCTTTTGAATGTGAAAAAGTATATCCTCAGTGGAAAACATCAAAATTAGAGAGAGAAATTGAAATGCATGTAAATCATGGTATGTAGAAGATACAATAAAGAAAAATATTTGAAATGTATACAACAAAAATTTGGATAGCATAAAATCAATAAACACATAGCAAAAATGAACAAAGTCTATATAACTCTCTAGAGTTATACACCCTAATCCTAACCCCTAACCCAAACCCTAACCCTAGCCCTCCAACCCAAGACAAAACACCAAACATAAAACAAGATCTAGGGGAAAGAGACTCAGCAAGAAGCCAAACCATGCCTTCCTGTGAGCCAGGGTCCACCATGGGAAGCAGGAAGAGACCCAGCAAAAACCTTACCTTCCCATGAGCCAGCCAGTGTGCAGGCTGGGAGACCAGAAGAGCATCCCCCCTCCCACCCCAGAAGCAACTGGCTGATTAAGAGGAACTCAGGGCCAGATGATCGCAACTGAGGTAAAAGGAATGGCTTAATGCTTACTTATATTGTTTGATTAACTCTGCAGGCCTGGGACTGGTGGCCTAAGCATCTATTTGGAGGATGAAATGTACATTGTGGCAACTGCAGGGGATTTCCTTCTGTCTTGCTTTGAAATCCAATGTTTTGTTCCATTTTATTGTTTTGTATTATTCCTGTATCTGGCAACCTGAACAGCTACTTTAAAGATAACAATATGCAGTATAACAAACATCATTAAATTCCTATCATTCTGTTTTGAAAACCTATATAACTATTGTTGTATTGTTTTTAAAAAAGGAAAAAAAAAGATCTTGTAGTCAAGAAAATAGACACTGGAAATGGAATTGTACAAGGATAAACTTATAAATAGACATACACAAGAATGGTAGATCAAAAGATACATTCTACTTCCACTTCCTCCACTTTAGAGTATACCAAACTCTATAGATTAATGATGTTTTTCCAACTTCCCAAAAATTCACTACATTGTTACTTCTGGAGACAGATGTGATTCTTTTCACATCAACTTAAAGTAAATTTGCCACCGTGGCCATCTGTGTTCTGCCTCGCAAGCTGAAAGTGGACAAAGCAATTTGTAGCCCACAGGGAAGCTATGGCATGTCCCTCCAAGACTGGTAGGGCTCCCCCTGGTGACCCCAAGTGGCTGGAACAAAGGACCTCCACTAAACTGGGGAAATTCCTTGAAATAGGGATAGATATTCTCAACCCAAGAAACAACTAAGACCTTGCCTTCAGTTTCCCTAAAGGAATATAGAAAAGTGACAAAGCCAAAGAGCAAAATGCAATCTCAAAACTCCAGCCCATCCCAAGCAAGGTTAGGAGACATGGACATAGAAGAAAATGTGAACCATAAAACAGGAACTCCTGAAATGATAGCAACTGAAGTAAGAAACAATTCTGGGATACTATAAAATAACTCAGATCAGAAATAATCTCTGGACTGGGCTCCGGAGGTTTTGTGGGTTTGAGTGGACTGAGCCTAGTGCCCTTCATTCAACAAGGGGAACCAGACCAGCTAAAGGGGGAGCCAAGCTGGCACTGCGTACCACAAGGTGAGTAGCAGCTCACCAGGGCAGACCCAGAAAGGTTTGGGACCCTCACTCCGGTGGCTGGGTGACTGCCCAGCCCCCTTGTGTCATTGGACTAGGCTCCAGAGGTTCCACAGGCTTGAGTGGACTTCGCCCAGTGACCTTCATTCAACCAGGGGAGCCAGCCTGCCGAAGGGGGAGCCAAACAATTGCCGCGCCGTGAGGTGAGTTGCAGCTCACCAGGGTAGGTCCAGAAAAGTTTGGGACCATCCATCCTGGAGTCTGGGTGCCTGCCCAGCTCCCTTGGGTAATTGGACTAGGCTCTAGAGCTTCCACGGGCTTGAGTGGACTATGTCCAGTGACCTTCATTCAACCAGGGGAGCCAAGCCCACCGAGCAGGGAGCAGAGCCGGTGCTGATCCACAAGGGAAAGCTTTGGAAAATTGCTGGAAACACAGAAATACAGGAAAATGACAAAATGAAAGACCAAAATGCAAACTCAAACCTCCAGCCCATCCCAAGAAAACCTAGGAGCCATGTACATAGAACAAAATACTACACATACGCTTGAAATGTATGAAATGATATCAACTAAAATAAAGAAGCAAGTATAGGAAGCTATGAGGGAACTCAAATCAGAAATATTCTCCATGGTAAAAGAAGTGATAAAAGTAGTGAAAGAAATACTGAATGCATCCAACAAAGACACAGATAAACAATTACAGAAACAAAGCAAAAAGATAGAATCCCTGAATGAACAGTTTAAGAGACAAACAGAATACATTAAGCAGATTCAAAGAGATATACAGGAAATCAAAAACTACAGAAAGTTGCAAAAACTGCCTCAACAAAAGTGAAGATAGAATCTCAGACCTCGAAGATAAGATTGCAGCTAGTGAACAGGAAAGGAAAGATCTTCTAACAATAACAAGAAATCAGGAAGTAACAACTCAACAGCTGCAAGATGAGGCAAAGAAAAACAATATATGATTAATAAAGATGAAAGAAAAAGAAGGGGGAAACACAAATGATATCAAGAGGCTATTTACAGAACGGCTGGAAACTTCCCAAACATGAGAATGGAAACTGACATACCGATTAGTGAGGCATATAGAACTCCAAATGGCCATAACCAAAACAAAACTACACCCAGACATATAATAATCACCATCCCAGAAATTCAAAATAAGAACAGACTATTAAAAGGTGTTATAGAGAAAAGATAGGTCACCTATAAAGGAAAACCTATCACAATCACAGCAGACTTCTCAACACAAACAATGAAGTCAAGAAAAGCATGGAGTGAAGTTTTTCAGATCCTTAAAGAAAAAGACTTCCAACCCAGACTGATGTACCCTGCAAAACTGTCCTTCAAAATGGATGGAGAAATAAGATACTTCCATGACAAAGAACAGGTGAAGAACTTCACGATCACCAAACCAAACCTACAAAGAATATTGAAAGACATTCTAGATACATATAGGAAAAAACCACTAAGCAAGACAGACAATTAAACAGAATGGAAAGCTAAGATACAACATCAGAAAGATAACATGTCAACAATAAACCAATATATGACAGTTATACCATTAATGTAAATGGCCTCAATTCATAAATTAAAAGAAACAGACTGGCAGAATGGATCACAAAACAACATCCAACCATATGCTCTCTACAAGAAACCCATCTAACCCAAAAGGAAACTCAAACACTGAAAGTCAAAGGATGGAAAACCATACTCCATGAAATATGAACTCAAAAAAAAAAGTGGGGGTGGTAGCTATTCTGTTTGCAGACCATGTGAACTTCAAACCAAGAATGGTCCAAAGAGATAAAGAAGATCACTACATACTAGTTAGGGGAAAACTACAGCAGGAAGAGATAACAATTTTAAATATATATGCATCAAATTACAGAGCACCCAACTAAACAAAGCAAGTGTTAACAGAAATGAAAAATAAAATAGGCAATAAATAAAACAATTATATTAGGAGACCTTAACATGCCATTGACACAAAGGTATAGATCAACTAGACAATCAGCAAAGAAATATCAGAACTGAATCACACCTTTGAACAAATGGATTTGATAGACACATACAGAGTGTTCCATCCAACATCAGGATATACATTCTTCTCAGCAGTACATGGGACATTCTCTAAAACAGACCATATACTAACCCACAGAACATATTTAAGTAAATGAAAAAGAGGTGAAATTATCTCATGCATGTTATCAGATCACAGTACCATGAAACTGGAAATTAATGAAAAAAGTAACTGCAAAAACCACAAAAACACATGGAAATTAAATAATACACTCTTGACCAATCAGTGAGTCACAGAGAAAATTAAAAAAGAAATTAAACAATATCTATGAGCAAATGAAAATACAAATACAACTTACCAGAACCTGTGGCATGCAATGAAAGTGGTTCTCAGAGGAAAATTTATTGCACTTCCCACATCAGGAAAACAGAAGGAACACAAAAAAGCAACCTGATATTACACCTGAAACATCTAGAAAAAGAATAGCAAGCCAAGCCAAAAGTGAAAAGAAGGGAGGAAATTATAAAGATCAGAGCAGAAGTTAATGCAATAGAGACTAAGAAAACAATACAAAGAATCAATGAATCAAAGAGTTGGTTCTTTGAAAGAATAAATAAAATTGACAAGCCCCTAGCCAACCTAATTTTAAAAAGGAAAGAAAAGACTCAAATTCATGCAATACAGAATACAGAAAGGAGAAATCACTACTGACCCTGTGGAAATACAGAAGATCATCAACAACTTTTTTGAAAAACTCTACTCTCATAGGTTTGATAACACAGAAGAAATGGACAGATTCCTAGAAACATACAAACCACTAAAGTTGGATCAAGAAGATGTAAAACTGCTGAATAACCCAATTCCTATTAATGAAGTTGAAAATGTAATCAAGTCCCTACCAACAAAGAAAAGCCCAGGCCCAGACAGATTCACTGCAGAATTCTACAAGAAATACAAAGAAGACCTAATGCCAACACTCCTCAAACTCTTCAATGAAATTGAAAGGGAAGCAATTCTGCCTAAGTCATTCTGGGAAGCAAATATCACTCTAGTACCAAAACCTGATAAAGACCCAAATGAAAAAGAGAACCACAGGCCAATCTCCCTAATGAACATAGATGCAAAAATTCTCAATAAAATATTGGCAAACAGGATGCAGCAAAGCATCAAGAAGATTATACACAATGACCAAGTGGGATTCATCCCAGACATGCAGGGATGCTTCAACATACATAAATCTATAAATGTAACCCACCATATCAATAGAGCCAAAAGCAAGAATCACATGATCATTTCTATAGATGCAGAAAAAGCTTTTGATAAGATCCAACACCCATTCATAATAAGAAACTTAGAGAATTGGAATACATGGTCTTTACCTCAATATGATAAAGGCCATCTCTGACAAACCAACAGCTAGTGTCATATTAAATGGTCAAAAACTGAAAGTCTTTACCTTGAAATCAGGCACAAAACAAGGACGTCTATTATCACCACTCCTATTCAATATAGTACTTGAAATACTAGCCAGAGGAATTAGACAAGAGAGAGAAATAAAAGGAGTAAAGATAGGAAAAGAAAAAGTTAAATTATCATTATTTGCAGATGATATGATACTCTACATAGAAGACCAACAAAACTTCATTGAAAATCTCCTAGATATAATAAATAAATTCAGCAAAGTAGCTGGATACAAAGTCAATACTCAAAAATCAATAGCATTCTTATACACTAACAACAAAATCACCAAGAGAGAAATAAGAGAAGCCACACCCTTCACACTAGCATCCAAAAAAATGAAATACTTAGGAATTAATCAAACACAAGATATAAAATACTTGCACAGGGAAAACTGTAATAAACTGAAAAAAGAAATAGAAGATAACCTCAGAAAATGGAAAGACATCCCTTGTTCATGGATAGGAAGAATAAATATTGTAAAAATGGCCATTCTTCCAAAATTGTTATACAGATTCAATGCAATCCCAATGAAAATACTAGTAAAATACCTCATAGATCTAGAGAAATCACTCCTAAAATTCATCTGGAACCAGAAGAGACCTAGAATAGCAAAGGCAATTCTAAGCAGCAAAACCAAGGCAGGAGGCATCATAATCCCTGACTTGAAGTTATACTACAAAACTACCAGAATAAAATCAACATAGTATTGGAATAAAAACAGACCTGAAGATCAATGGAATAGATGAAAAGATACAACTACAAACACACTCAATCACCTTATCTTTGCTAAAGGGGCCAAGCATGTTCACTGGAAGAAAGACATTCCCTTTAATAAATGGTGCTGGAAAAAGTGGCTATCCATATGCCAAAAACTAAAATTAGACACATGCCTATTACCATGTAGTAAACCAAAATCCAAATGGATCAAAGATCTAAATATTAAAACAGAAACACTAAGTTGCAAGACAAAGTAGGTAAAAATCTAGAAGACATAGGAAATACTTCCCAGAATCAATAACTGGGATCATGTCATGTTAAAGAATTTCTGCATGTCAAAAGAAATCTCCAGCAGAGTGAAAAGAAAACCTACAAACTGGGAAAAAATCTTAGTGAACTGTCCCTCAGACAAAGGTCTTCTGTCTAGAACTTACAAAGAAGTAAAAAAAAACCAGTCCCCCAAAATTCAAAGACCCAATCCAAAAATGGGCATGCAAGATGAACCCACAGTTCTCAGGTGAAGAAATACAAATGGCA
>PVLA01014575.1:0-29723 GCA_004027455.1 Hydrochoerus hydrochaeris | reverse complement strand
GCCTCTTAAATTTCTATGTTGAAGTCCTGTGTTTGAAGGTGGATTCTTCAGAGGGGTGGCCAGAGTTAAATGAAATCACAGGATTGGACCCTAAACCAGCGGTATTGTGGGAAGGTCATGTGCAAACACAGCAAGAAGGCAGCTGTCTGCAGGCAGGGCTCAGGAGAAACCATCTCTGCAGGCACTTTTGATCTCCTCCCTTCTAGATAACCAACAGTCTGTGTTATCTTTTTTTTTTTTAATTGAAAGTCATAGCAAATAAAGATCAGAGATCTTTACTCTCTCTACACAAGGAATACAAGGTTGTTTCTTATCAGGTAAGTACAGAGCTATACCAAGCAAATATGAAAGCTCCCTTTGAAATCTCCTTTCTCTTTACACTTCCTTTCTGAGAGAATTTCCAACCAAGAGGTTGATAATATCCCTTTTTCTCCCTTTTCTTTCCATATATTTATAATTGTATTGTTATATAAATACGAGATTTGCCTGTTTGCATTTTTCTGCAACTTGCAGTTTTTCCAGTTTTTCCAGAATAATATCTGTGGAATTTTTCCATGTTAGTATAAGAAGTCTTTATCATTGTATATATACAGTAGTCTAAGGTGTGACTGTTTCAGTTTAAAAATTTTGATATTGATGAGCTATTTCCAAATTTTCCTTTGAGTGAACATCTATATAAAAATCACATCCATGTGTGTATCTATTCTTAGAATTGGAAATGCAGACTAAATGGATTAATGCATTTTAAATCTTAATTTTATGTAACTCTATAGTAGGTAAACATGGTTTAGTAAAGCATAAAAAAAATGTATAAAGTAAAAGGGATCCCACCTACAATGCCCCCACCAAGCAGGCACCCTAGTGGTGTCTTTCTTAAGGATATTTTCAAAGATTTATTTTTCTTTAAAAGATGTATGTGATAGTATACAACTATAATCCTTGTATGCTGGGAGGCTGAGGCAGGAGGATCCCAAGTTTGAGCCCAGTTTGGACAACTTAGCGACTTAGCAAGACTTTACCTCAAAATAACAAATAAGAAGGTCTGGGGATTGTAGTTCAGAGCTACTGTGTTCAATTCCCACACAGCCAAACAAACCAAATAAACAAAAACCTTTTGCAATAACAAATGAGTGTACATTCTACCATCAGCATATAAAGAATGTCATCTTTTTTATTAAACTGCACAGCATCTTGTTCAGATGCATAAAATTCTATTCACTAGATTCCTGTTAATGCTCATTTAGTTCATTTTTAATTTCTTGATGTTCTAAGCAAGATTGCAATCAATAGCTTATGGCTTATGAATTACAGAGTTTGATAAATTGCTTCCTGGTACTTTCTCTCAACCCCCTTATCTGCCTGGTAAAACTGTTTTTGTGTTTAAGTGCTCTTCCAGTATCCCTGGAAGCTTACATCCCCATGACCAATCACTCTTTCCTTTACATCTCCTGTACCCACTTGTGCTGGCTTCGGAGCCTGTAGTTTGTTGATTGCCATAGTTGTTTTTTTCTCTGGACTGTGAGTTCCTCTAAGCAGGGTCTGTGTCTTAGCCCTCTTTGTAGCCACAGCACCTAGCATGGGCTTGACATACAGTAGGTACTTAAATAGCAAGTGAGAAACAGAAAGGGAGCAGGCTGAAGGACATCATTTAGATGTGACATCAGCCATGTATACGGTGTTGTAAGGAGCCACGTGTCAAAGAGCAGCTCTTTCTGCTTTCATTGTACCCTTTCCTGTGGGTGGGTATACCAGCCATATCACATGGCAGACTGACCAGTGCATTGCTTGAAGCAGCCCAGCCCAGGAAGAATGTCTGCCATTTGTTGTCCAAGCCTCACATTTAATTATAACTCGAGGCTTCTGATGTTATCACCCTCATTGCTGAAAGCAACACTATCAGTTAAGCAAGTAAGAGAGAGTATTTCCAATGAACTGGCCTTACCTCGATTTCCTGGTAGGAGTTGTTAATCATGGCTATTAGCATGTTGAGCAGCACTACCACCATGGTAACGTTATAAACGCCGTAGAGAACGTAGCCGATGTTCTCAATGAACTTGTGGTCGTACTTCAGCACCACTGAGATCACTTCTGATAAGCCGAATATGGACCAAAACAAGGTTTTAAAACTTTCTTCAACTCTACAAGGAAACAAGCAGTCATTTCATGTGTTTGAATTAGTTCACATTTTGAAAATGCAAGCTGCCCTTGTCCAAGCATTAGTGGTCCCCTCTAGGGTGGGCTAGGGGTGGGGTGGTGGTGCCTGTGTTCCAAAATACTTAGATTTCTAAGAGGACTTGGAAAAGGTATTATAAATGATAATCTCTTCCTTTTTCATTCAATCCATTATTGGGACTCGTAGATGAGGTATTATTTTTATCTTTCTGTAATTAATCAAACATTTGTAATTAAACAGTGGGGAAAATATTTGTTCTAGAGCATTATTAGCTTCAGAAAGCAAACTGATCTTTCAGTTGACTCTAAAGCCTTGCTTCTCATTCTGTGCAGTCCATGTGATGGGGAGCTCTGGCAGTGACCTGGGCAGCGGGTGGTGTCCACTGATAGAACTGGCCTCCTTGGTGCCTGGCACTTGGCACAGAGCAGCCACTGAGTCTTATGGTGGGCTCATTTTTATCTCCACTTTCCATGTCTGAGACCAACCACCATATTAAGTCCTCTAAACTGGGATGGAATGATTACAAATGGCAGCGGGGATTGGTATGCCTACATTGTCCAAAGTCCCTAAGTAACCACCCAAATCTTACACTGTAGTGTACCCATGTAGAGGCTGTGTGTGCTTCAAGGGTAGTTCAGGGAAGCACTAGCTTTTTAGAATATTGTTCTTTGACCCTTTTGAGACTATGAAGTTATTGAAATACTAGTGGTTTTAAGACTAAGGCGCAGCCAAGCATATTCCACAGTTCTTCATCTGCTTTATGACTTTTGCTATTTATCTTTGTTAGGTTTATGACACAGGATCCCATAGGAAAGCTGGGTATTGGTTAGATGTTTTAGGATATGCAGATGTACCTGATAACACTGGAATGGCTCAGTGCAGTTTTTTTAGTTTACATCCAAATTTTTTGGTACCATAATGAGGAATGACTTTTTTTTCTCTTTAACATTTCAGATTCTCTACACTCTCCCACAAAGGGCTAGGGTTAACAGACTTAAAAAAAAATCAGTGTCAAGGATTGATGTTTGTTTGACAAGATGTATAAAAATACTACTACTTATCACTTGGGCTAAAAATCTACTCTTGACATGCATGAATTTGCAACTCTTCTGAGTGTGTGTTTTTGGGGGCGTATATGTGTGAGTGTCTAGCCAGCTCTTTGGCACATTCTTTCTACATGCCACAGTGTGAATAACTGATAGTTGAAGTGGATTTGAGCTGTTATTATTTTTCTTAATGCTGTGAATTTTGAATGTTTAATTGATTTCAGAAGGAATTTAGTTACCAGTTTGTTTTTGCTATTTATCTTTCGGTTTTTGGTTTTTCGAGACAGGATCTTGCTATGTAGTTCAAACTGGTCTTGAACTCAGAAGGTATCCCAGGCTGGCCTCAAACTCAGTGATCCTTCTGCCTTGATCTCCCAAGTACTGGGATGACAGGTGTGCACTACCACACTCAGCCTAGTTACTAGTTTTCAAAGTAATGACTGGGTACAAAGACAGTGTCACACAGCTCCAGCCCTGATGCAATTTTGAGAAAGTAGAAAAAATTTTCTTCATGTAAGACACAGTCTCCATTTTGTGTGAAAAGATGACATTGATTGTGTGGTAAGATTTGTTGTCATACGGTCTCCCAGTATGAAACAATCTTGGTTTTCATCCTAGTGGAAAGGAACAGAGGCATAGTGCCCCTGAATGAACCCCAAATTCCAAACTGAAGGAGGTGGCAGGGCATGATCTTGCTAGGCAGGGCTGGGCAGGCAAAGGCTGGCTCAGGACTATGCACTTGCTATGAACAACCTAAGAAGTGGGTAATCCTAGTGATACAGAGATAGTTTTACTCAAACTCATTTTCCCCTTTTTACCTTGAAACACCTTACAAACCTTTGGTTGCCACAAATAAAGAAAGCAATTATAGAGTACATCTAGGGAAAGCCTTCTGAATTTTGATTAGGTGAAATGGGTCTAGATTTAGTGCATATTTTTTTACTCATTTGCTTCTATGAATTTTGCTACAGAGTTCACATATTCTTGATTCCTTCACTTAGAGATTCTAGGTCAAAGAGTGGGAGAGAGACCCCAATAAGCAGTGTGTGTTCTGGTAAAAAAATATTTATAAATCTCTAAATTTAAATCATAGCCCCTTCTTTACCAGAACCTGCAGCTGAAGATAATTAACCTAGCTTGGAATCTGTTTGATTTGCTATCTGTTTTCCAGACAATCTTCATTACCCTATACATGTTTGTTTTCCATTCTATAATTTAAAAGTTAACCACTGGGCTTGGACTTGGCCACCATCTGTAAGGGACACTATAGATTCACTGCGATGTCTTGAGTCCAAGCCTTCTCTCCCATAGCCAGAACCACCTGCCCCTGCCTGGCCAGGAAGGTGTCTGAGCTAACCTTGCATCTCTAGCAGCTGCTTCTACATTCTTAAGGGAGACTGTTCATGACCTTTATTTCTTGTTTTTAGGAACCAAAATGAGTTGAGATTACAACATTCTTTTTAAAGAGAAAATAGATGCATTGGTTTGAATCATCCAGGATAGCCAGATTCATCATTTGTGTATCTTGGATTTTAATTTGTACCCATCCCCCTTGACATGAGCATTCAATGTATTACCTGAATAGATCAATTTTATTGCTATTTTTTGGTAGAAGGGACCTTATTGGCTGAGTTACTCAATTAGCTGTGGTAAACTGTAAGAATATGGTATTTTATCCACAGTCCACATCATGTAACTAGATAAATTCTGAGGAGAACTGAAGAGTTAAATATTAAAAATTGCATCATGTTTCTGAGCAGCGTATAATCTGGGGATGCAATAAATCCCAGAAACTAGAGAGAATGAGGGATTTAGTCATGCAAAGCTTAACTTGTTAATATCAAAAACATAACATGTAGTATATAAGGCAAAATACTAAATGAGGAAAGGATTTGTATTTGTAAAAATTATGCAAACAATTGATGATGTCCTTCTTACATAAAGAGCATTATAAATTAACATGAAAATTATAGAAACGCTAGTAGAGAAGAGGGAGATACATCAATGAAAATTTAGTGCCTTTTAGGGTAACAAGAATTCCGCAATTAATGTGAGATGTCATGCTGGCATTATCTTCTAGTTAATGTGTGGCAGGAAATAAATGGAACTTGGCCTCCCTCTCTTGAGTGGGAAAAGATTTGTGTTAGCTTGACCTTGAAAACCTACAATAATATATTTTCAGAGAGAAGCTGATCTTGGAAATCAACCAACAATACATTATAAATTCCAAGGGGTCAGGCCCTGGAGCTAACCCTTGTGTCCTGTGAGGTTATGGTGCCTGCCAAGTCATGTGTTAATCATCATCTACAATTTTCATTAGCCAAAGAACCCAGAGGATAAGGAAGAAGGCCTGGCCCTGGGGAGGTCTGGGCCTGGCTTTCAGGTAGAAATTATCTTGGAATTGGCTTAATTGATGTTTACTGTGAAGCCATGTATCTCACAAAAAGCCCCACTGTCAACAGGCAGGTTTCAAGGCTAAATCTGAGATTCTTTACTAATAGAAATGGCAACTATGGATCCCCATCTTTCTCCCACCTACCTGGCTATTGAGGTTGACACAGACTTCTTTAACTGTGTCAATCCAGATAGTTGGAGGAGTAAGAAGAGCAAAGGTGTGTTTCCAGGTTCAAATCTCAGCAATACCATGTACTGCCTGTATGTTGGGCATGTTACAAAGTCTGTTTGAGACTTAATTTATCCATCTGTGAGATGGGCATAATGGTACACTATTGTTTAGTTGGTCTAAAGCTAAAATGAGAAATTCTTGTAAAATATATAGCAAGAGCCTAGTAAGTGGTAGCTATTGTTTTAATTCATTTCTTTCTTTAGTAAACTCTGTTAATGCGCCAAGTATCATGTCAGGAGGTAAGGATATGGTGGTATCCAGAAGAAATGTGTTTCTGTCCTTTCTGAGACCCCAGTCTGATGACAGCCCAGTATGGTGAGAGAATGTTGTAAAGCTGTAAGCAAGGTGCTCTGTCTGCCTCTGCTTTCCCCAGGAGCACACCAGCCTTATCAGCTACTTGGATGCTGAATGAGGTTAATAATTCAATTGCTTATTGACTTTTTTGAACAAGCTTTATTTTCATTCTGCCTATAGGGATCATCATAAGCCCTTGATGTCATGCAAATTCTGATTTTTTCAGCCTATGGTGCCTCTTTATTTTTGGTTCTTGGCTTGCAGTGGAAAGGACTGAAGTTTAGTCAATAGGCCACCCTAGCTCCTAAGAAAAGCTCCAATGAAATAAAAAGAGTAAAGTGCCTGTGAGTGCTGTTGAATAGACCATGATTCACCCTTCTTTTGCTGGGTGGGTGTGTGTGTGTAGGGGGAAGGTTGGGACTTAGTTGTCATGTAGAAAGCAGGGACGAGGTAATCAGTTCTCTACCAGGTCTGTCTTGCCTGGATAATGAGACTTTAATAGCAGGTTACCTGAAGAGGCAGTGCATATGGCACTCAGAGAACAAACTGGTGAACAAGGCGAGAGTTTTGGGCGATTGTTAAAAAAATTGCTACTTCTTCAGAATGCCATGATTCCCCTATCCCCAGTCAAGAATTTGGTGCAGTTAACCCACCCAAATATGTACATAGCAGGCTAAAATTAAGCAGGAGGATTAGATCTCAAAAAGCTGCTTCTCAAGTTCAGAAGATAATAGCTGGTGCTCTGTTAGAGTTCTAGGAAAAGAGAAACAATGCCCGCCTGCCCCCAGGCTGGGTTAATGAAGGAAGATATTTGGAATGGAGAAAGATCTTGCTGGAGGGTTGTGTTTCTCTACTGCCCAGACCCAGAGATCAAAAGTAGTCATACTAGAGTTGAAGAAAGGGGAAATAGTGAAATTTCCAAGTCTGAACCTCATGCCTGCCATAAGACCCCTGCAAGGTCTTATCCTCTAAATCACCTCCTGGTTTTAACTTGGGTCCTAAATGCGGAGTTTGATCTGAACTCAAGGATAGGTGTCTGGCTGTAGAATCATTGCCAAAGAACTGGGATGGGTGAAGCCTGTGGGTGGAGCCTGGATTTATTTATAACAAGGCTTAAACCACACTCCTGAGAGACTGGAGGTTTTTTGAGAGCAGAGGCAGTGTCTCTGCTATCCATGAGACTGCACACAGAATTACATCCAGTAACTCTGTAAATGCAATGCCAATAAGTGAATGACTGAGACTCTGATGCATGATTTGACTTCCTAGTCCCTGATTTTAGTGTTGCTTGCTAATAAATCTGTTAGAGTGCAGACTGTGAAGCCAGGCAAACTGGGGTTTGACTAAGTTTTTGGCCAAGAAACAGCCTCTGTATACCTGTTAGCTATAGAAATGGGAAGATAGTAATCTCTATCTCATAGGGTTGTTGTAAGTACTGGGTGAACTAAAAGGATGCTTGCAAAGTGCATAAAATATGGTCTGGCTTTCATCAATTGCTCAGTAAATGGTACTGCAGTAATTTTTATTACTCTGTTAGGTCTAAACCCAACCCCACACCAGCTACAGTAGGCTCCAGTATCTGGCTGAAAGCCTCTTGAACTCTGTAATTATTTCTCAGTAAATTTTTCACATACAGAAATCAGGTACTGCCCTCCTGTTTTAGTGACTTTTCCTATGGCAGCAAAGCCAATCAGGCCTCAGCCAAAGTCTTCAGGCCATGGGTGAAGACTGGCTTTTTTCACTTCCTGGAGTCCCCTGGAGAGTCAGGACAGTGCAAACCTTATTTTCCTCACAAATGGAATTTTAGTGAATAAAAAGGTAGGAATTTTCTCTTTGTCAGTTGGCTCCAGATAGCCTGAGAAAAAGATTTAGGACTTAGGGAAAATGCCCAATTGTGTGCCATGGAGACAGTATCTAAAGAAGCATATTTTCTGTGTATCTTCAGCTCTCTTTCCCCTAAACCTTGTGAGCTTTCAGCTTGTTCCAGAGACCAGGCTTTAAAAATTTATGTCTTGAATAAACATTAAGCGATCATATAAATAAACGTTAGCTGATAGACTATTGCCTAAGCTTAATTATTCTAAAGTAGCCCAGGACAAAATCTATATTTTTTTTATCACTTACTAGGCATCTATGCAAAAACAAGAGCTTATTTTAGGTTCAAGCCTTTTTGACTCATTAAGATAATTTTCCTTAACCGAGCATCTTTTGGCTTGACCTGGGCTGCATTATTAACTATAATCCTCCTCCATCAAACCTCAGAACTTCTCTGCACTGGCTGATTTACATGAAATGGGATTAGTAAGCTCTCTTATGCTCCCAAACATGCTTCCTTATGCCTGACTTGAATTTTTAAGATGAAAGGTGGAGAAGATGACATTCAAAATTAAAGTATGGTGACAAAAGCTTGTAGAGTCTTGGTATCAAGGATGCCCATGTTCCAATGCTGACCTAGGATCCTGGGAAAAATTTGTCCTCTGTGAAGCCTGGAGAGCTGATTTCCTCCCATGTTCCCCACTTGCAAACATCTTCAGCATGCTTGTACCTGTTGTGCCCTGCTCCTGTGAGAGTGGTCCATTGTCCTATGTGCTACAGAGTGACCTTTCCCTGGTTTCTCTTCATAGGTCACTGGTTTTGGTGAGTTTTATGACAGAATTTAGTCTTGGTTGCCCTGGCAGCATCCCTGTGTGGTGAGTTCCTTCCATTCTTCCTCCTTAGCTGCCTCATCTGTCTGCACCAACACCTACTTTGCGTGTAGCAGCACATCCCCCCTCAAGGTTCCTTGCCAGAGCCTCCTCGTACCTTGTCCAGTTCCCCTTCTTTCAGGTTCCTTTCTTATAGAACATTTTCTGATTGTAAGGATGCCTCCTTCCTGTGATGATTCGATGCACATTTATCTTTCCAATCAGTCTGCAGATTTCATGAAGGGAGGGGCCATGGCTGTTCTTACCATCAGATTCTTAGCCCAAAGCTAAAGTCAAGTTTGAATTCTCACTCTCATCCCCTCCAGCCCATTCTTTACATAGCTGCCACAGTGTTCTTCCTAAAAACAGCTTAGTGGTGATTCTAACACCCTATCAAGACTTCTAAAGCTCTGCACAATTTGGGTTCTTCTGGACTCTGATTTATTCTGCTTCCATCTCTTCAAACTTTTGCCTACTTGCAGTTCTTCAAAATTTCCCTGCACAACAAGAGTTCAGACTTGTAATTAAAAAAACCAGGTCCACATGTGTAACCATTGTATTGTCTCCCCAGTGTAAGAAACTGAAAAAGCAAATAAGACCCCAAATCTATAATAGATATTGTGAAAGGGAAAGAAACAGCTCAAAAGTAAAGAACTATTAGGATAGGTGAAAGGATAAAAGAATGGAAGGCAAAGAAAAAAAGAAAAAAATATATGTATACAAAAGATTGCTAAGATAATTATACTACTGATTTGTCTTAGTTCTTTGCAGAGAGCAGTTTGTGTTTACATTGTTTGATCAATTATGCATGCATATATCTTGTAAGCTAAGCGACTACTTTGAAGATAATGATACGTAATATATGAACCATTATCAAGTTCCTATTATCTTGTTTTGGTAGTTCTGTATCTTTGTTTTTATTTTTTTTCTCTCAAAAAATTTCCCTGTACAGGCTAGACTGTCCTTCTATCTAAAACTATTCCTAAGGCCACCCCTTCCACGAAGACTTCCCTGACCCAGCCAGGCAGAGTTCAACACTTCCTCCTCAGTGATGCCCATGAATCCTTCATAGCTCTCACTCCCCTGTTCCCGGTCTCCACTTATCTGAGTTCCCCAGGAGCAAAGGAGTCCTTTATTAATCTCCACAATCTCAGGATTAATTTAGAAGTTGGCATAGAGTGACTGTTTCATAAATGTTTGTAAAGTGAATGAAGTCACTTTGTAGTAGATACCTCCAACCTGTATTTAGAGCTGATATATATCAGGTTCATATTGAAAATTAAAATCAGAATTCAGTATCCTATTCTTTAAATTTAATAACCTAAGAAAGTGACCCAGCTTTTAAAGAGACTCAGCCTCTGCCTCAAAGCATACAGGCATGGGATTCCCATTCTTGTTAATCTTAGAAGGTGGAGAATGGGGCGAAGTCCTGAAACTTTGGATGTATTTATATACTCTTCCTGGATCTGTGATCTTGGACAAGTCCAGTGTCACTTTTTAAATATGTTTCCTAGGGCTGGGGGTTTAGCTCAGCAGCTCAAGCACCTGCTTGGTAAGTGTGAGGACTTGAGTTGGATCCCTCGTATCCCTCCCATCTGTTTCCTGTAGTTGCATCTGTGTCATTCCATAGTGTGGATTAAATGAGAGAGTTGACACATGTTTTTTCACAACTAATCAGAACTACCTGTTTAGCATGTGATATATATTATTATTATTCTTGTCCCTTACACTCTCCAAAACATCTGTTTGGGAGCTTGATTGTTTTTTGATAGGTGGGGGGATTTGATTTTAGCTTCCAGCTGGGTAAGTAAGCCTCAGTCTCTAGCTTAGCCAGTCCACAGGGTGGTGCTGCATTACGGGGTAGGGTGAGCATTCATATCATTCTCTAGAATCCTCTCTCCCAGCCCCAGGTGCCTCTCCAGCATTGCCAGGCAATGTTGGCTTTTCTTTGACCTGGAGAAGCTGGGAGGGGCAGAATCAGTGACTCCTGTTTCATATGGGCATCTGTAAATCCCCCCTAATCGAGTATGAAAATTTTCCACAATTTTTATGGAACACAGAAGTTTCTCATTTTGCATAGCACTGCTGAAGCTTCTTCCACTAGAATATTTCCTAGAAAGAAAGAAAGAACAGTCTTTAAAGAGGTATTCTTTTAAGGAGAAAACTGTCAACCCAGCTATCCTATGAAGCTGACTCCAAAACAGCCTATAGAAAAAGTTTTCTGGGTTATATTTTGATGACTCACATTTAATTTCCAGTTAAAGTGGAGGAGGCCAAGTTCATACATAAGGGAGGCAAGGGGTCCTCATGTGCTGTTAGAGAGCCTTCTTCCTGGCTCTGGGTTACCTTACTGCCCCTACTTTTCCTATCCTGTGTGTATTTTCCTAGTTATAATGATGTTTCTATCACAGTGGACCACATGCATATACGATGATGTTTATATAGCTTAGGTGTGTAGAATGTTGTACATGTAGGTTTGTGTAAGTACATTCTGATGTTCACACAAGGACCAAATTACATAATGATGCAATTCTTAAAATGTGTCATTGTTAAGTCACACATGACTGTATAAGGAAGGTAAGCTACATTTCCTCTGTGAGTTCAGGACCTTTTCTCGTTATCTAACACTGTGACAGGAGTGCTGGGATCCCTAGGTTTCCATTCAACCTCTACTCAGAAAGTCCTTGCTTTATAGAGTATGTGCATTTCAGCCAAATTTACTATAAAACAAAACACAAATCCTAATTCTCTACTGACTTCAACTGATACATTTAAAAAAAAATATGTTTCCAGTAACAAAATTCCTAACAGTCTGAACTGAGAACTCTTTAAAAAGACTTTTATAAAACAGCTGTGCTCCCAGGTGATTTTTAAATTTCCATATCCACATTCTGGGATAGTTCACTTCTCCACTCTGGGAATATAAAACTGGTCTGAATGCTCTCTATTCCTCCCCTTTGGTCATTTGCAGTTTCCAGGAGAAGTGTCTTGGAGATGAGCTGCCAGAAGATATGCTATCTGTCATGTCCGGACAGGCCCCAGCTCACCAGCTAGGGACCTAGGTGCTTATATTTAGGCCAGGCCCTGTCACCAAAATGGCTATGAAAAACAATGCAGGACCTGACTCTAGGGCTTGCTCCTGCTGGATTTGGTTACCTTATTCAATGGCTTGTGCTTAAAGAACAAAACGAAACAAAACAAAACAAAATACAAAACAAAAGCTGCCTGCATGGCCTGAAATCTTATTAATAAGATACTCACTTAGATTAATTAAGCGACTTGCTTTTGTGCTGCACAGAGCTGAGACTAGCTTCCATCTCATCTGTGTAATGAAGAAGCTGGATCATATCCACATTTTTATCCTGTGGTCTTAATACAAGAATCCTACAGTGACCTCGTTAATGAAGATTTCTATGAGAATCCTACAGTGGTTTTGTTAATGCAGATTTCTGGGTCCTACTCTGGAACTACTCTAAATAGATGCTAAAACACGGGGTCTGGAAGATACAAATTTAACCATGTTTGTAGGTGATTCTGGTGTGGTTCAAGGACCACTGACCTTAGTTAAGACTACTAATACTTTGCACTTATTCACACTTTGGGGTGAACTAGTTCAATCTATTCATTTTCTTCTGAGCTCATTAGTCTGCTGGGTAGAAGTGAGAATTTAGGAGGTGGGGAAGGAGGCACGTGACTCTGGAATTAGAACACACTGGGACTCACGATGGGGCTTGGTGGGGGGCTGGAGGTTGTAGTTTCAATGCCTGCCCTATCCTTCTCCTTTGGAATGGAACAGAAACATGTGAGCTGGAACCAGATTCCTAGGGATACTGGGTCTCTTGTGAGTAGCCTCTCTCTAGATTCCCAATTGCCCTTCTGAGTAGACTCCTGAGGAAAACTGGGTCCCCTTGAACCTGGCGGAAGTATAGTTGGGGAGGCAGTCCAGAAGTAAGGGAAAAGGACTCCCACAGTGTGTTCCAAACCAAATTTTCCTTCTGTAAGACTAAGTTTTGCCACAGACTGTAGAAACAGATGAGAAGAGCTCTGTCATCCCACAAACTCAAAATTGCTCACAAGGTAGGCCATTTCCTTGTGGAAGGGCAGCAGGAGAACCCCAAGCTAGGTGGGCAATGTGAAGATGGGCTGCTTTGAAGCAGGCATGCCCTTAAGTAGAGTGGTCTGACTTTATCACCAGCCCAGCAGCATTCAACATAGCTTGGAGGAACAAACCTTATTTATTCTTGTGTGACTTATTTTTTATTATTATTAAAGAAAGTCTCTTGGGGGTGACATGCTCCAGAGAGCAGTCAAAAGGTAAAAAATGACATTTACAGAAATCCATTCTTTCCTTTTTTCACTTCATTGCTTTATTGACTTTTCTTATTCAATCAAATCCTATTTACAGCTACACATCCCATTTCAGGAACTGCCAAGGCAATGAATATCCTGTTCTTCCTAAACTGTGCTGATATCCACCCTCACTTTTCTTCCATGTCTTTATGCTGGAAGGCCTGGGGTCTTTGGTTGGGTTCTGGTGTGATTCAAGTACACTAACCTCAGTTAAGATTGTTCAAACTGTGTTTACTCATACTTCAAGTGAACTAGTTCAGTCCATCCATTTTCAGAAAAGTGTGCTAGACCGTCTTCATTTGGTTCCTAGCACACAGGAATCAAATACTTTGTCCCTTTCTCCTGATTCTATTTTCCCTCATGATTTCCTAATCAAGACCCCAGCCTAGACCTCTGTAGATCAATTAGCCATGCCATATCTGGTGATGAATTATGGCTAGATCAACCCTTTTCTAAGTCACAGCCTTTTTATGGTCCTGTGGATCATACAGGTTCCTAGTAAGTAAAGGGGAAGAGCTACACAAAAGAGCCTGGACAGAGGAGATGGGCAGAAGCCCATACTGTCAAATTTTCCGTCTGCTGGTTACCCTGCTGCCATGAAAACTGACTATATTTCTCCTGTTTATTCCTTCACTCTTGTTCACAAAGCATGTACTGGGGAAATATTCTATGCAAGGTACTGCACTAGACTTGAGACATAAGACTGTAGTATATCAGGTCCTGACAATGAAGATTGTTATGGCTTTTATCTGAATGTCCTCCAAAGCCTCATGTGTTCATAGTCAGGGCTCTTGGGAGATTCTTGGACCATGAAGGGACTGTAGCTAAATGTGATGTTAGGAGGGTGGGCCTGCTTGGAAGAGGGGAGTCACTGGGGCCACGACCTGAGAGGGTGTCTCTTCCTTACTGGTTCCTCCCTTTGTTCACTGCCTCTGGATAGCCACGATGTGAGCAGGACCTTATACCATGCTATCTCCAAGATGGAGTAAGAAAACATGCACTGAAACTTCTGAAACATGAGCCAAAATAAACCTCTCCTCCTTTACATTGTGAATGTCAGATATTTTGTCCCAGCAGTGAGGAATGTGACAGAGATGGAGGGTAAGAGCCTTTGTTTATTGGCTGAAATCTTGTATCCAGTAACAATGTATCTCATGACGGCTGGATGTCTTCTTCCAGCACATCCACAACAAATTTGCTTTTGAGTGATTCAAGCTTAACCTATTTCTTCTACAGTTAACTTCTGAGTATTGAAGTGATATAAAGTAGTTCAGGCTGCCTCCACACTGTTCTTGACCTGAGCTAATGGGCAGTTTGTCAGCCAGACCACTCCTAGAGGTTGTCCTACAGTGCTAAATGATTATCCAGGTTTCTCTGCCTGTCATTTACCCTCCTCCCACCCCTTTCTCTCATCTCTATTATCATCACTACCATTTATTGAAGGCTTATTACAACCTAAGCACTCTATGTATCTCATTTCTTCTTCTTTGTCTTCTTCTTAAGGGGTGATTTCTCCAGAAGCAAGGTAAGCTGCTCAGAGAGATTGTGTGTAAGGTTCAGGGCTATTTCTAATGGCTCAAAAACAAAAATGCCAGCCACTCAGGGCTTCCTTGTGACAGGTGTCAGGGAGTGTTTAGCTCTACTAGTCCCTTGCTGTGGTTATGGTGGAGTCCTGATTCTCCTTTCAAGATTCTGGAAGGAGCTTGCTGAAGACATGGAGATGTTCTAGAAACAGGATGATCTTGGAAAGCACATAGCTTGCAAATGCTCTATGGCTAAATATTTTCAGGAATATTCAACCTGTGGTATGTGGGTTGGACACAACCAGATTATAAAAAAGCATTTTTAAGGGAAGTTTTGTTACCTGCATACATTAACTGTGTTATGTATTTCATACGAGGCCTAAGACAATTCAAGTTCACTCAGCATGGTCCAGGCCAGTCCATAGGCCACAGGAGAGACATGCCTGCTTTACATAAACCACTGCATTTATCCATGGAGGCATTATTAATAAGGTGGGACATCTTATTTCCATTTTACTGATGAGGTTATACAACCTCAGATAAATCAAATAATTTGGCTTATCAAGGTTCAGTCCTGCCAGTCCCTTTCATTAGATCCTGCTTGGTGCTAGGGTTGATCCTTCAGAACACCTGGCATTTACCACAGGAAGGAAGAGTTTTGGTGCATCCTGTGAACATGGGCTTGGTGAGCTCTGTCTCCACATCCATGCAGAGATGCCATTGTGTTGTTCTGCCTGCTTGGCTAGCTGGAGCCCCCATAGCAGCTATTACTAGACCATGACATCAGTGTCTTATACCCAGCCCACATGTCTTCTGCTTCCCTTGTGTGGCCTCTCTCTGTGACTACGGAAGTGTACATTTCCAGCTATCCATGCACAGGCGCTGGCATGCCTAGATGCCCAACCAGATATGGACAGCTGCTGACCTGTACCTACTTCAGACTTACCTCTATGTTATGTGGACATAATTGCCCTAGCACTGTCCTGAAAGTGTAGTTGAGTTCATAGATCTGACTCACAAGAGACAGCAGAGGGGAAAAATTTGATTGATACATTCTCTGTTAAAAAAATTCTGATCAGCTCTCCTGAGATATATGTGATGTTTCCATGTAATCTCCCTCAAGAGGTCTGTTATGCCCCAGGTTTTATGTTCTGGCAGACAGTGGTCAGGGCAGCAGCCTTCTTAGCCTTCTCTATGCCTGACTTCCCATACCTTGTCCTTGCTTACCTTCCTAGCATTCTTTACTTTCCATCTCTCCTCAATCTCATTTCCCTTGGACTGCAATTCCTGCTCTAATGAAGTGAGAATAAGCAAGCTTTTCTCAGAGTTCTGTTTTCTAAAGAACACAGGATAAGATGATAATAATAGTAATTCTTTCCATTTATTGTAGGTTTTCCATGTGAGTTATAGCATCTCACTGAATTCTGATACTATTTCTATGGAGAAGGTATTGTTATTATCATCCCCATGTTAAAGGCTAGGAAATTCAGTCTCAGAGAAATTAAGGAATATGCTCATGGCACTAGCATGAAAGTGGTAAAATGAGGATTTAACCCAGCTCTTCTGTTCCTTTACCTTCTGAACTTGCAATCTTAAGCTACCTTTGAATAAAGTTGCCTTTAAGATTGAGAAATACCAAAGAAACCCAAGTTTTGCCTGAAGCCACCTGGAAAAGACCCACAAGGATTCCCAGGATGTCCAGAGACCCTCAAGGGAGAGCCTGAGATACTCACGTTGTAAACGCTGGGTTGTACTTTGCACCTCGGTAGTAAGAGTACAGGTTGAACATTCCGATCATGAAGGCCACAAATACCATGATAAAAATGACCATGAACTTGAAGATATCTTTCACAGTTCTCCCCAGAGAGATCTGCAGGGGCCCAAAGCTCTCATTGGCTGGCAGGATGTATGCAATGCGAGAGAAGCTCAGCACAACTGCTATTGCATAGAGTCCTTCCGATATGATCTGAGGGTCTGAAGGCCACCACTTGTCCCTGGCTAATAGAAAACAATCTGGGTTACTCATAGGGGAGAGGGTGAGATCTGCTGTGGAAGAGATATTAGTTAGGCATCTTTCGTGGTCTTTAACCACACATGACTTGCCATTTCTGCCTCACCCTTAGATTAACCCCAATACACAGAAACTGTCACCCTCTTTGAATGTGCTGTTTCACATGCCTGGAACACCCCTCCTCACTTTGTTTCTAGTATCCTTTCAGACTGTGCACTGATGTCACTTTTGCAAGACAGCTTCTGTCACTACCACAGGCCAGGCAGGATCCCCATTCCCTAGTGTGCACCCATGGTAGCCTGTGAACATCCCTGTCACGGAACTTGCCACATTACTTGCTATTGTATCCCCTTAACAGTGTTTAAACTGCACATACAGGATCTATGCCACCTCTTGGAGAAGCAGCAAAAGGAGCTGGTGGGCATGAGGTTGGGTTTTGGAATGAGGCAAGTTCACATGGGAACCAGGAATCTGAAGGATCTTGCTTGAGAAAACACTTTGGGGTTTTGTTCGGCAGGTAACATGTTGAGAAGTTTGTCTCTTGATTTAGCTAAGGCCCCCAAGATGGTGACTGATTGGGCAGCATTGTCATGATAACTCTGTTCCAGGTGAGTAAGAGCCCTAGGCCAGTTTTTAGGTGGAAAGACTGCACAGGGTCAGTGTTGACCACTGGAGCCAGAGCTGCCTTGTGTTAGCAGAGCAAACCTGCAATGTGTTCCTTCTTCAGTGTTAATGTTATGAGGCCTAGCATTTATTACTAATAATCTACCTAATATATTTTAGGATACTCAGAGAGTCTCAATGAGGTTAGAACCTCTTTCCTAGGAAAAGTGTTGGGACTGTCTGGTTGTCACAACAACTGGGTCAGGGTATTATTGGAAGGCTTAAGGTTTTACAATGCTACAGACAGCCCCAAACAATGAAAATCACCCTGCTGAAAAAGCCAATAGTGTCCCTGTTGAGAAATGCTAAGTGAGACTTAAATTGAGAAACACTGAGAAACCTAAATTAGCCCTTACACTTACATTAGCTGTAATTTTCACAACAACCCCATAGAGTAGATATCATTATTGCCATTCTAGAGATTAGATTTTGGGTATGGGGTCCTTTTCAGAACTCAGTAAGTGCAGATAGCAAGGATATTACATAGTAAGTCTTGGAACCCAAGAGCAATTGAAGAGGAAAAATTTTATTCTTTATTTTCAAATGTAGGCTTTATCAAATATTTATAATAATAGCAATAAGGAACCTTTAGTAAGGGAAGCCAGGCTACAGAATTTCATGTGGCACATTCTAAATCACATTTGAAAACACAGTAACATTATAGACTCTATATTATCATCAAGATCATAACTCAAAAGTCCATGAAGGACAAGGACAAGAAAGGAGAATAAATTATGTATTTTCCAATGTATCTGTCACTCTTTATTGATAAAGAACACATCTAAATCCCATGAAATAGAACGTGGTTTCATCTATTAAGCACATACCAAAAAGAATCTTATTTTTTCTGCCACCTATAATTTACTATCTCCAACCTCAGCTGTAATAATAGAAGCCACTCCTGTAATCCATTAGGTTGGATTTTGCTGTTTTCAGATCCTAGTGACCAGGCCGGGACTTTTAGTAAAACATATTTTATTTAGATGGGCTTTTAAGAGTGGTAACTGATATGGGACAAGCAGCACCGTGGTGATTCAGACAAAGGGAACTCCATCCTGGAGCTGAGGAAATTTGTCCTACTACAAACTGAAAATCTGGATCTGCTTATAGTGCTATGGCAATTTGAAGGAACCAGTGTCTATCTCTCCACAAGAGGGCACTCTGCCCCTGTTTCTGAGGCATTAGGGAGCATTAGGAGCGATCAGAAGACTTCCAAGGGCACAGGGTGAACCACAAAAACAAGGGCAATAATGTGCTATGCTTTGAGTTGGGTGAGAATACAATTCTTAGGGAGCAGAAGTCACAGATGGACAATGCTGCAGACTGCATCGTGACACTAAGAAAAATATCTCTCATCTTTCCCTGATGAATCCTGAGCAACAACCGAGGTGAAAATACAAAAACCGATTTTGCTTTAAGAAAGTCCGAATTTGCCAAATGAGGAGATGATTTCTAATACAAGGCTCTCCATTTCTTAGTAAAGGTCTTGTTATCATATTTACACATAATATAATCTTCACTGAAAGTGAGCAGCAACTCAAATTTTGCACAGCCAGTTCTCTCTAGCTTATTACTGTACCTGACCACAAAGATTCTGTGGCCACAAAAATCATACAGTTTTCTAACAGAAAAATCTGATGCTCAAACCCTTCAAGATGTAGCAACTGCCATTAATGAATGCTTACAAAGTGTCCAGATAGTTTTTACTGGTAAGGATAAATGACTGCTCTTTTTTTAGCCTCTCATATATCTTTCTCTACTCCCTCTCCACCTTGCCATCATCTGCACTGAGTTGCATGCCCAGTCCCCCACCTCTTTTAAAAATATTTGAGCCAGGATCTCTGTAAGTCTCTAAATTTCCCACGCTGGGCTTGAATTTGTAATTGTCCTGCCTCAGCCTCTCAGAGTGCTTTTGGATTACAGGTGTACACCACCACGCCTGGTTCATCCTTCTCTTTTACTACAGAAAGTATGTGTGGCAAGAAAAATGTTTGAGCCAGAAAATGACCCAAGAGGTAGTAATGATAGTGTCTATTACCATTTAATGAGCATTTAATATTTTCAGGACATAGTGTAAAAAACTCTTCACATGAACTACTTTATCATCTTCAAAACAAACTTTTGGATATAGGTTATTATTATTTCTGTTTTACAAAGAGGAAAATAGAGGCATAGAAAGGTGAAGTAAACCAGGTTTCACAGTAAACTACAGAACTATAATTTGAATTTTGGTCTCCCAAATTCCAAAGCCAGGGGATGTAACTGTCAGGTCATTTGGCATAATTTTCAATCAATCTCAGGTTAGGATTCCCTGATATATGAGGCAATACTGTATCTCTGGTAATATTAAAAACCCTGCCAAGAAAACCTGTTTCTTCAGCTATAAACGTGAATGAGCGAAACAGACCAGTTTTGCAGGGCTATTGCAAAGACTGGAGTTTATGTGTGTAAAATGTGTACACAGTTTCTGTAAGGATAGTAAACCCTCAATAAACGGATGCTATATTATTCCCACTCAATTTACTGCCTCAAATTATAGGTCTTTTGGCTTTAATAAATTATCTTAAGAACCTATCATACCACAAGAAAAGAATTTGTATACTGGAAAAGTAGGACTTTGTACAAAACAGAGGGATTCATTATAAAAGGAAATTTTTTTTTGGCATTTACATTTCCTTTACTCCTGAAATCCATGCCAAGAAAAGAGAATTCTTTATAAAACAAAACCATAAGAACTATGGAAATCTCCCAAGAACCTTTCTAAAACAACAAATAAAAATACTTCGTAATACCCTCCCCCTAAAGATACTCATTTCTAGTCGCTAACTAATTACATGTTGAGAAGACTAAAGCTGGCCACGTCACAAATCACCAACTGTGACAGCAACCCAGGAAAACATCCCAAGACAAAGTCCCAGAAGCCGCTGGGGCGGAACACAGCCAGGAGCTGGCCCCGCGAACTCACCGTAGGTGAAGTACGCCACTTCCGGCGGAAGTGACACGTTGTGCAACGTGTCGTCCTGCACGTACTGATCCACGTACAGCTGGGCCTCGCTCGCCTTCAGGAAGGCCATGAACCTCGCAGTGAAGGAGGCCACGAAGATGGATAGCATGCCAAAGTCCAGGAGGTTCCACAGGTGCAGCATGTACTCCCGCGGCCCCTCCTCCCAGATTTCTTTGCATTCAGACCAGATCATTCCTGTGAGAGACACAGAGAGAAAGCCGAGCCCATTTTTCACCACAGGAGAACACAGACGGGATCAAAGTACAGATGAAAATGTCGGTTCTTGGAAGTTGAGAACGTTGATATTCAGAAGTAGACCGAAATGTGTCTACAAAGACATTTAGAATCAGGATAAACTCAGGCTCTGAGAAGATAATTCATGTGTATTCATGCAGACAGACCTGAAGTCAGGAGGGAGTTCTCGCCAATTGATAAGATTCTTGGAGACAGTCTAGGTATGGTTGCTGGCATTTATCCCCTTTAAGAATTGGAGGTCTTAATCATTCAGTTGTAAACTAAATATAGGGAAACTGAGGCCCAGGAATTTCTTTTTTTAATTTTATTTTAAGAAAGAAAAGAAAATTTTAAAAAGGACAAAATAGAAAAAACAGTAAGAAAAGTAGAATATGGAGTTCAAAAAAATTAACATCATAAAATCGCTATTTGATATATATTGTCAACAACAGTTAAAGTTACAAAATCAAAACATAAAAAGTGGCTAGACAAACATTGACAGTACAAACTCTTCTGTTCAATGATCTAACAAAAGTTCAGTAATACGGTAACCTATTTTACACCACACATACCGTTATATCCTTTAGAACAATTTCCTTCCTTCTCTTTTACAATATCTATTGTATCTATTATATTTTTATTATATCTATTATATTTTTTGGATACCATTATTCTGCCCATTCTTATTATTTTTTACACTAGAGAGACAATGTGACATTTACTAATATGAGTCTTGTTTATTTCACTAATGATATTCTCAAATTGTCTCCGTTAATCCATAATGGCCTCAAGATCATTTTTATAGCTGAGTAGTATTCCGTTGTATAAAAATACCACATTTTTTTCATCCACTCTGTGGTTGATGGGCATTTTGGTTGTTTCCAAGATTTGGCTATCACAAATTGTGCTGCTATGAACATGGGTACACATATATCACTGTGACATGACCTTTTCAATTTTTGGGGGAAAATACCCAGGAGAGGAATAGCTGGATTGAATGGAACTTCTAATCCTAGTTTTTTGAGGAATCTCCATACTGATTGCCATAGTGGTTTCACCAGTCTGCATTCCCACCAACAATGGAAAAGTGTTCTTTTTTCCCCACAGCCTCGCCAACATTTGTTATCCGTTGTTTTCTTGATGGCAGCCATTCTTTCTGGGGTGAGATGAAATCTCAATGCTGTTTTAATTTGTATTTCTCAAATGACCAGTGACAGTGAGCATTTTTTTTATATTTATTTTTCATTTGTGTATCTTCATCTGAGAACTGTGTCTTCATCTCAGATGCCCATTTGTGGAGAGGGTCTTTGAATTTGGGGAGGCCCAGGGATTTCTAAAGCTCCACGTATGACCTAGACCTCAGTTTTCCTAATTTATAGGTTAGAATGCTTTCCTGTGTGTTTCTGTGACAGTTCATTGAGCTTTAGTTCAGGGTTTATTTTTTCTTGGTGGTTTATTTTTAAATTTTAAATTTTTATTTATTTTTTTGAGACAGGGTCTTGCTATGGTAGTTCAGGGTGGCCATGAACTCACTGTGTAGCTCAGGCTGGCCTCAGACTCAGCTTCCCAAGTGCTGGGTTTACAGCTGTGTGCCATCACACCTGGCCTAGTTTGGGATTATTATGTTTTGTCTTTTTTATAGCTTATTGACTCTGAAAGGCATGCCTTCATTGTTACATAGTAAGCAAGAGGTGCAAGCAAAATGTTACTTGTTCCCCATCCTTGCAAGCTAGCTCTCTGAAGAGAGAGAAGTAAGCCTGGGCTTACTTTCATGCATGTCCTTCTAGACCTGCATTGTGTAGTACTGAAGCCACAATACAAATCTCCTCCAATTTAAGACCTTTAAAGCTGAATTCCTACCATTCAGAGACTGCTGTTAGTGAATGTTCTGCCAGTGTCCAAAATACCACATATCCTAAGCTGTCCCATTTATGTTTTCTACCTTTGTATTCCTTCTAGTGCCATGTGTCATACCCTCACCTCCATCCTCCCTTATTTTTTCAGCCCTGACTCCTTTGGCTCTCAGTAGAGATCATAGTTCTGTAGATCTCCTTTTGGTAGACTCTTACACCAGTCTTGCCCTTTCAATTTTTCTTATGTCGTAAAGTACAGGTTATGTCTGCAGACAAACTGCAATTAACCCCAAGATAAATTTCAGGCTTCAAGCTAGAGTGTTAAACTTTCCTGTGATCATCTACTATTTCCATCATCCTTTACTCCAGCAGAGCCGGTCAAAACACTAGGCCCTCAGCAGTTCCGTACTCCAACCTTTTGCTAGTGTACCTTTTTCCTTTTTCACTAGACCTGCAACCCAAGCAGACTGACAGATTCCATATTATAATACAGTGGTCTTGGAGGATCCAGCTTCTGAAAAAGCCTGGAGTTAAAAGATAATACTGGGAGCAGACAATGATGAAGGCTGGGCCCTGGCCAGAGCATGACTGACTGACTTTATCACAGTCCACCTCAGAGCACATGAGTTGACTGTAATAACAGCATGTGAGGAACCATCAAGAGAATGAAGCTGTGGGGAAGATCAGATTTTATCCCTCTACCTCCAGGCAGTCTGACACTAAAATATCAGCAAATATCTAAAGCGGGGACTGAATATATATATATATATATATATATATATATATATATATATATATGTTTTAAGGTTGGGGTGCAATTTTAAGGAATCTCAAAAAATCTGGATAAAATGTTTAGGTTTAAGGCTGTAAGGTAATCAGCATAGATTGGTACACAGAGATGGCATCAGGTGGCTGTGGGGTGACATTAGCTGTGTGTTAAAATTTTCATTGCCCTGGCTTCTTGCTGGGAGGATGGGAAGCTATTGCCAGTAATGGAGAGTCCACCGTTTGTAGTGCAGCCCAAATCTCTCAGGTCATTCTCAGGGCCGGCCTGACACTGTCTGCCTCCACTATTTTGGGGCTCTTCTCAGAATCATTTTAATCAGAACTTTCCCTTTTCCCTTTTGGTGGGCCAAAATCGCCCACCAAATAAAAGGATTTGAAATGTTTTCCTAAGATGAAAGGTAATTTGAAAAACAGCTATTTATAGAATAGCGATGGCTTAGTTTTCTGAAGTTCAAATTAGAGCAAGCATAGCCTACCAAAATTTGTGTGATAATTCAATGAAGTCATAATTTTCTAAAGACTGAAATATACTTTCATCCATGCCTGTTAAAACAAACATTTACCAAGTCTTATTAGAAGAACCATTACAGGCTGGAAAAAATGTTTGTGGAAAAATGTTTGTTGATTTTCTGTTCCCTTAAATTAAAATTCCTACTGCCTTACTGGAATGGCTTTTAGCTGAGCATTAGGACAATTATAAGCTTTCATTTATGATGGTTGACTTTAATTCAGTAAATCTTAGGTTCAAGTTCTAGCTTACCATTATTGGCAGTATGACTTTGGATAAGTCCCTTGATTTACTGTTTTATGTTACATTTTATGTTTGTAGATACTATGCTTACAAAATGAATTTAAAAAGCCCAGTGAATCCCATATACAAATTATTTACAGAAGACTGACTTTTCTGATGGGTAGAGTAGTATCTTATTGGGCATTGCAAATCGCTTCCTCCATGGTTAAATGCCTGCATCAGCCTTCCTAGATTTGAATATTAACTCACCTAGACTAATTCAAATTATTCCAAGGCCACAAGAAAAAGTAACAGGGACCCAAGGGTTTGAGCAGCAGGAATGCTTAATGAAAAAAGAAATGTGTGAAATTAAGTAGTGCAGTGAGCGAAATTAGGCCCTCTGCTTCCAAAGTGTCAAGGGCAGTTTAGGATTTTATATGGGAGCCAAGTCCTCCATATTAACCTCCAGCATGTCTATCAGAGAAGTATTTATAGAGCCCTGAGGCTCAAGGGATAAGGATGCTGCCCACTTTTGCCTCTTTCAGGCAAAATTCCTGAACTCAGGGATGCCTAGAGCTCAGAGAACAAGGTCACCAATAATTAAGAATGCTGCTAGGCTGTGGGACAGGCTGGGATGCCTCAGGAAGTCAAAGGAAAATAAGTAGGCTGTTGCAGGCAGCTTCTGAGTAATGGTCTGCTGGCAGTGGAGATGAAGCCTGACTGCTGAAAAGGCCTTTCTTCACTACCTTCCCAGCCCATTGAGAGAATTTAAAAAGATTCTCTTCAGAATTCCATGACTATGCCCTGGCCTACTGAGAGTATTCAAAAAGATTCTCTTCAGAATTCCATGAGTATGCACATTTAAGGAATATGCACATTCCTTAATCGTCATTGCCCCTAGGGCTTCTTCTACTCTGCACTAGAGGGGTGTTCTGGGAACTCATTGGAGGGAAAATAAGCCTAGAAGCTCTCTACTCACAAGCCCTAACATCTAAACACTAGCTCAATGGCAGGTCTTTTGCAAAAATCTGGACTTCATACTTTCAGGGTTCTCTTGTTTTCTAGGCAGGAAGATGATACTAATAGTTTCAGAAATCTAACAAAACCCCACTTCTTTCTTCTCCTCTTTTTTTTTTCCTTTTGGTCCTGGGATTCGAACTCAGGGCCTTGCACATGCCAGGTGGTTGCTGTACCACTAAGCCACATCCCCAACTCCTTTCCTCTTTTCTAATTACAGCAGTTAGCAATTTTAAGTAGTTTTAGGCCTTGTGCTAAGTACTTTACAGTGACTCTTTGTAATAGTCTGATAGAAAGCTACTCTAATTATCACCACTTTCCAGATGAAAAATCTTGATGTACGAAGTGGCAAAATCACATAAGCAGTTGAGGCTCCTTGCTGTCTACTGTGCTGTTCCACTGTACACTCTGCTAGGTACAGCCTTATTCTTACTGATCAGGAACTCACTCACTGCTCAGATATGGCTGAGTTGTTCCTCTGTTAGGCACCATTCTGGGATACAAACAAAATAATGTCAACCTGTTCCTAACAAGCTGGAGACAGATGTGTCTATAAACAGTGGTGCTAAGTAGTGACAGATGTTATAGAAAATGGCCAGGGTGCTGTCACGGGGATTAGAGGATCCGTGTGATAGTTGGGATTTAGCAGAACCAAGCACACTGTGTGTCTGTTAACTCATTGATGGGGTGAGTTTGTGGAGGATGTGACCCTTAGGGTGAGAAACTAGTGAGAGAGACTATTGCCTAGGGTGAAGCTAGACAACTATGGGTTAACTGTGCAGCTAAGCTGCCTACATTTATTGTATTCCAGCACTGTGAGGAGATTGATGGATTTGATCCTGGGTACAGCAGTGTGGTAATGTCAATGGGCCATAAGCCTGTGTGAAGTCCCTGCCTCCCTTGATCACTGTTCATTTCTGTTTAATCATTGCTTTTGCCTCTGTAGCTTTGTTTTGTGCTGATTTCCAATGAAAAATTGCCCCATAGGATAGAAATAATATAAAAGTGAAACCAGAGCTTCCTTCTCAGCCTTGGATAGACACTAATCACTTGAGGGACGCTGGTACTAAAGACCCCCTTTTTCCTACTGCATGTCTAAGTAGTTTGGTTTGCTTCACTAGCACTTAGCTAGGTGAAGGGGGAGGGGCTGGCAAAGTGTTCCAGGTGGTGGCCCTGAAAGTGTGAGAGAGGAGCCCTTTCTAAGAAACTGTGAAGTGCTCAGTAAGGGTCAAGGATCAAGAAGTGGCTGTAGGTGAGGATAGTGAAAGACTTCTTTAGGCCATGAAGAGGAGACTGGAATGCTCCCTGAGTACCTGGGAAGCCCATATGATAAGCAGTACTGCAAATGGTTGGGCTTGCTGGAAGAAACATAGGCAAGTTGTCTGGGATAGTCTGTTTAGAAATCCTAAGTAAATGAAGGCACCATTAAAAGAATGAATTAGGTAAGAACCTAGCGCAGATGTTTTTACAGTTTTATTCCTGGCCAAACTAAAGTTTATAATTTTGAATAAATTGGAGCGGGGCAGCAGTCAAACTCTCATATTTTACAGATGTAAAAACTGATATCCAGAGAAGAAAGGCCACCAAAAAGAAATTACATAATCTCGATTGGATTTCCTGACACCAAGTTAAAAGTGCTTTCATCTTTCTAGCATTTAAATGTATTTTGATACTGTACTGGGCAATTGCATGTGATACTGTCCACCAAATTTTCAATATTGTGGCAAGTGTTTTAAGAAAACACTTGTAGGTTTTCTATGAGACTGGTACAGAGAGCTTTCCATGGAGTGATTCCTTTCCTAGGTGGAGGCATCAGAAGCACTAGGAGAGTCTTCCTGACCTCCAATGTCTGATGGCTTTTTGCTAATGACTAATGTTATTATATCCTCTGATTGATTTCTCTGGAGACACACTCTCTAACTAAAAATCTTACAAACTCTTCAGCTACCCAGAAAATCTATTTGTAATGCTGTCAACAAAGATAGGAAACTGATGTTGGAGATTCTTCAGCCTGGCAGATTTCTGGTTGCAACTGGTATACTCCAACACCCTGTATCTGACAGCTTTCAAGAATATATATGCCTTCCAGAAAATTTATCCTTCTTCCCTCAGTCATGCTTCTAGTTTAGCTTCTTTGATGTTGTATCCTGGATTTTCTGCTTTTCTCTGTCCTTAGTCTCCTTTTCTCTTCATCCTCTTCTCATGCTTTACATAACCTGGGTCGACAACCTAGAATTTTCTCAAAGTTCTGCTGAAAACCAGGTAAAGTTTTTGGAGTGAAGGAAGAATATATTTCACCTGTGACCAAAACATCTATTCTTGAAAGGAGTGAGTGGACTCATTAGGGTTTTAAAGTTCTCTTCAGCTCTAGGTTGCTTCTGGTAAAGAGGGTGTAATGACTTTAGTCTTTTTAAAATCAGTCTATCCAAAGTGCTACAGTTATGAGTGTTATGTGTCATGGGAGAAGAGCCTGTGAAGCTATGTTTCTGGCTGCTTCAAACCTTCCTGGCAGTGCCTAGGAGCAGAATTCCAAGATGCCATCAGCAGGTGTTTCATGCGACTTCATACTCTTCCACATATGAACAAAGTGAATTAAACACTAGATCTCTTCCACATATGAACAAAGTGAATTAAACATTAGATCTCAGCACAAACAACCTTCTATATGAATACAATATTCAGATCTTTCTCTTTAAAGTCACTGTTATTTTTGTAATAATTAAGAGCCCCGGAAAGTATTTAGAACATGATAATACTGATAGCTGCTTCTCTAGTACCTGGCACAATATCTGATAAATAATATAATGTTCACTAACTAGAAAATATTTATTGAGAAAATTGATAGACAGTATCAGAAGAGAACTGTATTTATCTGCTGTAGCCACATTAGTTTCTTTGCTATTTCTTGAACATATTCACCCTTTTGTGGATTTTAGGCTCTGATAATACTGTTCTTTCTGCCAAGCATGCCTTTCACCTTTTAAGAGTAGGAGAATGGGCCTGCATGTTCTTAACTCCTCAGCTACACTGATAAAATAAGTTTTTTTTTTTTTTATTTTAAAGAGGGTAAAACTAAACATAACAAAACAGAACAAATCAGATCAGAAGAAAACAATATAAGTGACACAGATTTTAAAGCAAGACAACAGGGGATCTAAAGTGACTACCATAATGTCTCTTGTTTTCTTGTAAATAGTTGTCTATATCTTCACACACAATGAATTCATACAAAACAAAATAGTATAAAACTGATCAGAACAGAGTAATGAAGGCATTACAGGCCTTCAAAACCAGACAGTAGGAGAATCAACAATGGCTGCCACAATGTCTCTCTTGTTCTCTTCCAAATAGCTCTCCATACCCTCATGTATGTTGAAATTAAACAATACAAAACAGACTAAAAACACTCTGAACAAAGAATAGAAGTATTACTAGATTTCTCAGAATGATTATACAGTATCAGCAATGGATACCATAATGTCTGTTTTTCTTCAAAGTAGCTGTTCATTTCATCACACATAATCAATTCTCGTAAACTGTTCAGGAGAAGTTCTAGCCATGCATAAGCCTCTGTATATACACTTATACTTTCTGTAGTAGAGGGAAAAACAAAACAGATTACTAGAAAAACAAGAAACAAAAAAGACAAATAACAATTGCAAAGAACCCAAAACAATGATGATATAGGCCTTCAAAACAAGGTAGTGGGAACTGAGGTTGATACTTTACATAGTGAACTTTACAAGAGTTCCTCAGATCACCAGACACAAACATGCAAAATTGTTCCGAGCCTATGAATATTAACTGTTTCGTTCTACGAACTTAGAGAATTTGTAGCACAATCATCTTAGCTATCCTAAGTGTGTTTATACAAATTTAGATATTTTTCTTTTTCCTTCCTTTTTCTTTTTACTCCTTTTCCCTGAGATATTATTTTTCCCCTTTGAACAGATTCTTACCCTTTCATTGTATTTATTGAGGACTTTGTGTCTAATGTACTCTTACTATTTCTTACACTAGGGAGACAATATGGTATTTACACATGTCGGTTTGATTTATTTCACTTATGAGTATGGTCTCAAGTTGCATCCACTTATAAATATCTCAATGTGATCATTCTTTATAGCTGAGTAGTACTCCATTGTATAAAAATACCACATCTTTTTTATCCAGCCCTCAGTTGAAGGGCATTTAGGTTGTTTCCAAGATCTGGCTATTATGAATTGTGCTGCTGTAAACATGGGTGCACATACATCACTGTAATATAATGTTTTTACTTCTTCTGGGAATATGCTCAGAAGTGGAATAGCTGGGTCAAGTGGGACTTCCAATCCCAGCTTTTTGAGGAACCTCCAGACTGACCTCCACAGTGGTTGCACCAGTCCACACTCCCACCAACAGTACAGAAGAGTTCCTTTTCCCTTGCAGCCTCTCCAGAATTTGTTGTTGGTAGTTTTCTTGATCCAAGCCATTCTTTCTGGAGTGAGATGGAATCTCAGTGTTGTTTTAATTTGCATTTCTCTAATGACAAATGATGCTGAACATTTTTTCATGTATTTATTTGCCATTTGTATTTCTTTATCTGAGAACTTTGTATTCATCTCAGATGCCCATTTTTGGATTGGGTCTTTGAATTTCGGGGGTTGATAAGATAAAATTTGAACAGAAGCCCAAAGGAAGAAAGGAAGCAAGTCATGTTCCCACCATCACATCTACCAAGACACCTGCA
>PVLA01014574.1:0-29726 GCA_004027455.1 Hydrochoerus hydrochaeris | reverse complement strand
AGGACAGGGGGCAGCAGGCGGCATGGTGCCAGGAGGCCTCACTAGTTCTGATCTTCCAGGGCCTCCTTGCTTGTTACCCCGATACCTGGGTCGGAAGTGCGGGATGAAAAGAGTTTGGGGAGATCACAAATGGGTCCAGATCTGTTAGCACCCGGACTCCAGCTCATCAGAGAAACCTGTCTGACCCACCCCACCTCCTTACCTTCTCTCAGGGTGAAGGGTTGAGCCACTCCCAGGACATGAGAGAAGCTTAAATAAACAATGGAAAGTGTGGAGGTCTCTCCTAAGGTCGGCACTAGCTGTGTATGTGAACTTGAGTCCATTACAAAATTTGTTTCATCTCGTAATTCTAATCCGTCCAGCACTAAGAGCTTATAATTGTGGTACTAGATTAAAATCTCAAAATATAAATAAAGAAAAAATAAAAGATGGGTAACAGGCAAAAGGGAGGTAGACTTTTTGCCACAGGGAAGAGCACCAAAGGATGGAGGGAGAAAGACAGGGGAAGGAAAGGGAATGAAAAAATAATGAAGATGTGCTGTGGACAGGGGCCAGCTGAATAACGTTGCCATGATGTATTGCACAAGAGTAGTAATAAAAATAAAACTTGAAGAAAGCACCAGAGATGTTCTTCACATTTTCTTCTAAAATTCGTGTTTTATTTCTGTTTTTTCTGTTACATGGAAGAATTTTTCTGCTTTCTGAAAACCATCTGAATTTTACTTACTGTAGTTTGTATTGCTGTATAGTTTGAAAATCCAGGATAACTAGCACAGATTTGTTTAAATTTGCACAATGGGTGGAAATAGCTTAAATCTTATTGACTTAGTGCTGTCCCCCGAGGCATTTCAGTGGGAAAGAGGGTTGCTGCCAAGTATTATCCAATACATTAAGGCTCCTTGGTCCCCTTAAAAAGATGAAGTGACCTTGCAACATAACATATTCCAAAATTCTGGTGGCTCAGGAAGTGAAACATTACGGCTTGGACTTTTATAAAATTTGAAAGGTCAAGCGGGTAAGCAGACGGCTAGCTGTAGATGTACTGCACATTAAGCAAGTGTTCAGATGAGCCAGGCAAAGTCCTGGAAGCTGATGAGATTGTAAAGCACAATGACCCGGCGTCACCCCAAGGGTCAGGCTCACGATACACATGCAGTTTTACAGATTCCATTCATCACTGTTTTATTAGCCGACAGAATCATACAGGATTCAACACAATTAAATATCCTGCGCTGTAGTTTTTACTATTGTGCTTTTTTAACCTCAATTTTTTATCTTGGTATTTTATTCTTCTATAACAATATTACCAAGTTCAGGATAATCAAGTGACAGCTTAGCCATGCTGAATGATTTTCCACTAACTTCACTACTCATAGTAATAAGATTTTATAAGTCCCATAAAGAATTTAGATACTCTATTCCAAGGACCGTCTGCCCTGTGAGTAATTTCACTGTCATCAGTTAGAGCTTCAGATTGCAGAGAATAGCACTTTATTTTTTTTATAACAGTATAAAATTATTTAAGACAAATTACCACCCTGAAAAACAGAAGTTAATACTAAGAATATGATCTAGGATATTATAGTTTCAGACTCTTTCTCAAATGAAATAAAAGGTAACGAAATTAAACACAAGTATCTTCCAGTCTTAAGAAAATGTCGGGGGAGGTTGTTTTTGTGTGATGCTAATAAACATTTTCTAGTATGAAGTAGCATGTCATAGTGTTCCATTTGAAGTTTTGAATAGGTAACATATAAAAACTTAATATTTGCTTAAGGCTGAAGGTGGGACTAGGACTTACTACCATCATAATTGCATAAAAAATTTATATGGTCTTCAGAGCTTCATGAACTAACTACATAATAGTTACGATCTTTAGGAACTGTGATATGAATAATCATAATTCTTTAAACATATCTATAAAATTTAAATGACTCAGACTTCAAAAGTACCAATCAGTTTAAACTGTAGTTCAGTGTCACATTTTGTCTGTTTATTTTTGTTAATTGCTAATGCATTAATTTTGTTTAATAACAGCTCTGCTTTTGGGTATGCTTTAGTAGGCAACCTTTAATTATACATTTTTTTAAGAAAAGAATTCAATGATAACATTTGTGTTCCTTTAGTAAATGGGAAAGAAACTCCTCAAAGGGAAATTATGTTCCTTTAGAAAAAGAAAATTCAAATGTCAAAACACTATATCTAAAATGACTTCGGTCCAAGTTACAGCTTCACTAAGATGTCCTCACTTTTGAGTTTGTTTAGGGAAAGGACATTGTGAACAGATCTTTTAAAGAAAAAAACAGACTTTTTCTTTAGCCAGCATGTAGACTTAGACTTAAATTAATCTGTAACCATTTACTGATGCCTGAACCCTGGAAAAGGAAGCTTTCCATGAACTTAGTATCAGAAAGAAGCTGCTGAGTGTGTGAAGGTGCTACTGTGATGGGAGGTAAGAAGGGTTACAGCTAAAAGCACAGAGGCTTCTACTGAACTCGGCTTTGGGAAGCGTCTCCTCTCCGGGACTAACTTCCATTTTTGCATTATATGAAAAGGTTAAGACTGTGACTCGACTCTATGCAGTGTGATAGAAAAATATGGTATGTGTTTACGAAAAAAGATATTAGAGCCAGTGCATATTTTGAGGGAGACTGATGGTAATGTGCCTTTTCCTGTCCAGTTTTAAAATGTTCACCATATTTTATGATTAACCCTTGTAAAGCAGTACTGGGGAATGGGTCTCCATTGGAAAGAATTTTTGCTTGAAAATAAATCTGAATTGGAAACCTGATTCAGCTTCTTCACTTGTATCATTCATTAGATGATGGTTCCTGAAAGATTAGTAGGGAGATTAAATAGGATGAACTCATTAATTAGTGCCTAGCTTATAGAGGAGGCTATTGAAAAATATTTCTTCAACATTTTCCTTCCCTTCTCTGGTTCTTCATGTTCTGAATTTCTGTGATTGTCTCAAAATGTTTTATACTTTGATCTGCAAAAGTTCCTTCAGTTAGAAATTTACTGCAGTACAAATATTCAGTTGAAGAACACATGTATGGCTTTAAATTATTTCAATGTAGAAAAATATACAAGAGAGATAGATCGTTATACACTTTAATGTATGTAATCTTAAAGCTCGCTACATAAAATAATGCCTACATATCCACATAGCCTTCAAGATAAGGAACCAAGTTTCCTCATCAAACAGTATTCTGAGATTTGGTGGAAATTTCAAATTTTCTAATAATCCACAGATGGAAACATATTTCCTAGGTCCTATAATTTTCATAAATTGAGCCTTTTGTGGCAAAGCTACATTAACATAGCCAAAATTCCAATAGATTTTACAACGATAGTTATATCTGGTAAACGTGAAAGAATCCCAAAGTCATTAGCTTCCAAGTCTTTACCATTATACACAGATGTGTTTCCACATACAGCCCAGCTTGATTACCTCGGGAATGTGAAGGAACAAAAAGTAAGAGTATGAAAATACTTTAGCTAAAGAGATGCAAACTCTAGTTTCATGATCAAATTGGATAGGAATGGTAGAGTCTGCCAGAGAGAAAGATGAGGCCACGTGTGTACCTTCTGCATCGCAGAAGTGAAACTGTACGATGCCCTGCTTTGTGCTACTGACTCACTGACAAGAGGTCCTATGCACAGATTTCTACATGAAACAGCAGGGCCAGGCACGCACATCTGGTGAGTGCCTCAGATCCAGCTCTCTGCTGACTTCAGCGTACCAAGGACACCCCATGGAGTAAGAAACTATTAAAAATAACTCTCTAGACTGATGAACAATCTAGTTATTACTGGATAAAGATTCTCTTGTGTAGGAACAAAGAACTGCACTGATGAAATCTGAAGTTTTGGGGGTTTTCCCCATTTCTTCTTATTTATCTCACTGATATGAGGGAAAATTTGCAACATTCATTTTTTTTTCCATATTATACCACCAATTGGGTTTTATTCTTTGGCCTTGGGTCACAAAGTGTTAAACCAATTGAAATTGTATAAGTCACTAGCCTGGTGTCTGTGTCTAGTCATCAGGTTTGTCCTCCCTGCTACATGACACCCACAACTTAAAAGAGGAATTTGGTTTACGGTTTCAGGGGACTCAGTCCACGATCAGCCGAAACATCAAAAGTGACTCAAAGTTCATCAGTTAATGGTGGCAGGCAGCAGAGTAGGTGATCGGCACCAAAAAGAAGAGAGCCAGGGATCAAACATGGGACCCAAGGCCAAGATTTGGCAGCCTACCAGTTGTACCCTAAAGGGTAGCACCAGTACTCCACAGAGCTCCCATTGAAAGCTACGCAGCATAATGGTGCTTAGTTTCCACAGTGTGTTTTACTTTAGCGACATTTATTTTCTCAGTGATCAGAGCAATGTGCTACTTTCATAATTGGTACTAACTAATGTTTGTTCATTAAATATAACTAAGCAAAAGAAAATCATAACAAAACCATGAAGAGTGGGTTGGATACAATGGTGTAACATGTACATTTATAGGGAAAGTTATTTAAATATCTGTCTTCCAAGAGGAAAGTACAGGTCAGTTGAATGCAAACATGCAATTCAGACCTGAATTCATACAATACCAAAATTCTGCTCAGGAATATATAAGAGAAGTGTGTGGGGAGGTGTAGTGCTTGGTTTACTTTGCTTCATTTGGCGTTTTTATTTTCGTGTCCTGCAGGTGTAATTTTTATACAGTCATATTTTGCATTATAAAATTTTATCTCTTCATGCACTTACTTTATTAATTACTGCTATTTAAAAGTACTACAGGTCAAAAATACTTCTCTAGACCTCATGGATATGAATCAGCTACTTTACAGCACATTCTCCTGAAGCTTCTGAAAAATAATGACCTTCTATTTCCTCTCTATATTACCTTTCAATGTGTGTTTACCATTGAGCTTTTCCCAACTAATGCTCCACACTAATTCCTCAGGCATTTGTGGGCAGAGAATTAGAAAAGCTAATTCCCTTGAAAGTCAGAGGAAAACAGTGAGTCACCAGGGACTGCAGGAACTTTTACTAGATTTTCCTCTAAATGTTAAATAGGTTTCAAAGAAAGCATTGACAAACTAACAGGTAATATAAAAAGTAAGCCTTTTAAAATGGTGGTTTAAAACATAGCCAGAAAATACACATTACAGAGGAAAGAAGGGGAAGTAACAATGGCTGTACTCTGGCTTACCCTGGGCAACCAGGCAATTTATCATCCAAAGTGATCACTGCCAAGTTCACTATTAATAACTGCATTTGGACCGTAGCTGGGGCTTGTGACAGCGCCCAGAAACACGGATGCATGATCACCTTGCTTCTGCTACTGCAGGGTTTCCTGTGCAGTCCTATATAAAGGGGCTGCTCTTTTTTTTATATCTACTCATCACAGGGAAGAAAAAAATGACAAGGGTATCTATCAGTCTCAGTCTCCAGCCAAACGTGTGTTTCAAATATTTGAATTGAGATTTTGCATGATCACTTAAAGTGAATTCATTCAAAAATCAGTAGTGAACATACGGCAAATGTGCATATTTTGTAAAATAGTCATTTTCTTGCACCTACTCTTTAGATCATAAACTGAAGTCTAAGGAAAAAACACAAGCAGTTATAACATCCTAGAGAATAAGAGATATTCTAAAAGTGTGTTTTAAGAGGAAAATATAATAAAGTTCATTAAAAGGTATTACACCTTTTTCATATTTTAAACATATCAAGAATTTAAAATGAAATATGAGATAAACTAATCCTAATTTAGCACATGGTATAAAACGTGTTGTTCTATCTTCGTCTGAACTCTGAGATGTTAGTTTTTAAAACAAAAATGTTATTTTAAAATATTAATACATACAAGTAGATTTTATTATGTTACCCACTTTTGTGTCACTTTATTGCTCTTTAAAGAAAATAATGATCGTATGAATGGTTCTGCATCATTTGTCTTTGAAGTCAATGCAATTTAAATCAGTTAAGACTGTGACATAAACTTCATTCTACACTCAGACTAAAAAATGTAAAAGAAGATAATTAAGGGACTATTTCCAAACGAATGGTAGAGTGCAAACCAGAGTTACTAGTTTTATCAGTTAAAAGTGGTCCCCCAAAAGGTGATCACCTTACTTCTGCCTACTGAGGGGTTTTCAGTGGCTTTTTATGTAAATGTTTATGAAGGGTCGAAGAGTAGCCTGAGTTAACTTCAACATCCCTGTGCTCGCAGCTCCGTAACTTTTTGCAAGTCACTCACCTTAGCCAGGTGCTCTAGTGTGACTCCTGTGTCCCCCAAAAGTCTCATCTACCCAGAGGTGGGGAGGTGAATGCGCCTCAGGCGCGCTGTGCTCTTTCACCCTTGACCTGATCCACCGCAGAGTTCAGAGCTGCTGTGCTGCTAGAAGCTGGTGCTGGCAGGTCCCAGAAGGGTGCACTCCTCTCCTCTCCACACCTTTCTTTCCTCCCTGATTCCTGAGGGCCTCGATGCCCCTCTGCCACTCCATGGCTGCCATGGTGCCTGCTGACCATGGAATAAACCAAGAGTCACAAAACTTTAGGTGCTGGGTATGACGCCCAAGCGGTGAAAAAGCCGCAGAGATGCAAACCTAATGAGCAGGCAGGCAGCACAATAATCCACTTGGCGGAGTCTGTCATGACTCCTCTCAAGTGTCAAAGAGTGGTGTGGTGAAGTGTGGGACATTCGTCTGGACAGGTCAAGGAGGTAGCCCACATTTGTGAAGGTTTTTGCTTCTCAGCAACATCCTAAGTCTCGCCCTACCAGAGGGAAGGTCTAAAGTTTGTCTTGTCACGTGCTGGTGGTAATTCACTCACCACCCAACAGGAAGTGTTCTACTCAAGGCCTGATCAGAAAATATGATGTGCACTTATATTTTTAAACGTTTCAGCCAGAAAGACATTGCGGTGAATCCCTCTCAAAATCCTCTTTCCTGCTTCAAACACTCTTAGGCACTGTTCTTGGCACTTCCTGAAGAAGCTCTGGAAGTTGTCTTTTGTGAGTAGAAGGCGTGGTAGAAACTCCAGTGAATGTCACTGCTGGGCGTCATCCAGTGGGAAGGCGGTGTGCGGGAACGGCAGGCGTGTCCTCAGCTACCTTAGTCACATGAGGTGCCATGCACCTTTGGCTTCTCCCAGACCCAGCTGACAAGGAATGGTCAATGTTCTGAATCAGTGCAGGACTCTGGGGCCACCATGACAGGGCAACTAGTGACATTCATGAAAGGGGCTCTCAAAACTGCCTCAGAAAGGTGCAAGAATAATAATTAATACACTAGTAAACAAGGGGCAAGAAGGGTGCAGTGACTGTGTTCAAGCTGAGGGGCAGTACTTTTAGGGGGATTCTGTGAGTTTTTGATTGTATTAATTTTTTTAGTTTAAATATTCACTGTCCTTTATCATCACATGTGGATGGAAGAATAATAATTAAAAAACTATTACATAGCTTCTAAATCTGGTTATAAAGATAATTATAGCTTCTTACTGAGCACTGATTCATATTTTCCCTGTCCTCTAGAACCCTAGTTAGACAAGATTCTGATCTGATATAATGACATAAATTTTCATTTTTATATGATCTATCTCCTTGGTATCTCTGAATTCACTGAATTGCTCCAGAGTTGCATCAATCAGAGTTATTAGACAAAGGAGTACTATGTGGTGCCCTCATGAATTACCCTGGATTCTTGAGACAAAAATTCCTGTAGATCACCCCTCTTTAAATCTTGTGAACTGTAAAGTTTTGAGGGAGAGGTATCACCTTTTCTAAATATAACCAAAATATTATTTTATTTGCTAAGTGAACCATTTTTCACTTGGACACTAGGAACATTAACACCAGCAAGAGTAGAGAAAAAGTCCCTTAAATATAGTATTTGGTATAAATATACCACTCTCTCATCAATAGAGTAGAGCTATTAAGAAGATGATACCAAGCTACTGGACCCTTCTCTGAAGCTTAGACTGCAGAGCTTCCTGTATGAAAACAATCCCGTTTCGGATGGTTTTCTTCCCTGACTGGTGCCAATTTTGTTGGGTTTGTCTATTGTTTTAACAACTATTTCTAGTTGTGAACTTTTAAAGACTTTTGAATTCTCTGGGAACACACTTGTTTTGTCAGGATTGTCATCAAAGAGAAAATAATGTGTGGATTACAGGTCAATGAATAAATCTCCTTCTCAATTTAAAAATATTGCTGTCAGAAAAACTGTGAAAGAGGAAAATTCATATCTAGAAAATGAATACTATTTTTGAAGGATCAATTTCTCCATCTTTCATTACAAATGTGTCTAATTATAACCCACCTGCCACTGGATGTCTTGTAAATCCCATCTAAGGGAAGTTCGTTTTTGCTTTAGGCTTCGAATTGATGTCTTCTTTTAGTAACCCAAGAACTTATTAGAAAATAACAAAATCAGCTGTAGTGAGAGAAATTCACTGTTCTTTTCTGGCTTCCCGTAAGATATCAAGATAATGAGTTCTGTGCTGAACACGCTGGGATGGAAGGCCCGGAATTGCCGGGGAAGAGGAGAGACTTCCAGCACGCCCGTCCGCTCCCGTCAGCGCTTGTCTGTGTGGAACCACGCTGGCCCTGTCGCTGTGGTTTGTTTAGATGGAAAGTAGATGCTGGCTAATGACACAGTCTCGGGATGGGTGGTGTGTCCTGTCAGCGATTGAGGCCATATCTGGACTGTGACACTCGTCACCATCTCACCTGACAGCGTTTCCTCCCCACTAAATCATCCTGGCAACAGTGGCCGAATGAATGATTTCCAGTGAGCGTGTCTGGAGAGACGCGGATCCAAAGTCATAGCACATCTTGTGCTCTGATTCCTGCAATTCCCTGGATAGTGTAGTATTTTTTTTTTTTTTTGTCTTACTACTTTGCTGGGATTTTGGAAGAGCAAAGGACTGCAAGAGTCTTCACTTGTTCCTTTCTATAAAAACCATCCCCATTTCACATACCAAGGAGCCAGTGAGTGGCTTCTTCATTAAAGGTAATAATTACTTCTACTCTAAATTCTGGACTGGTATAATAATCAGACACTTATAACCTATTCCCACAGTCAGCCCCCTGAAAATGGCATGAGAAGATCCTGATATCATCAACTCTACATCCAAAATATGCTGAGTAGAAAACAGTTTTCCATCTCCTATTCAATAGCTAATATTTTCTGAAAGTTTTAAGCATTTTCTTCTCATCACTGCCCAGATAACATGGTGAACAGTGGAAGATGACCTGAAACACCTTACAAAAGGACAGCTGCAAGGACTTGTACCCCGTACAGTCAGACCACAAAGCCCTGGGCCGAGACCAGTGCTACATCTAATGTACTCTTGCTGTGGTCTTGAAATCCTATTAATTTCATCTTTGCACTTATATTTTGTGCATGAAATCTGATTGGGCCACAGGGCACAATGGTGAGCAGAGTGGGCATACGTAATACACTCAGAACTGTTCCTTCTCTGTTTTCCCATAGTATCTGTGTGTCCTGTAAACAGAGAGTTCTGATAGTTCCATTATGTGTAGGAATTCAGGGAGAATCAAAGCCAGGCCAGAATTCTTTATTTTGAGATCTTATAGGGAATGAAAGAAAAAAGTGACTTTCCCTCACTACAGAGAAAGACTGCTTTAACATCAGCTGAGAAAGTGGAGTCCTGGCAACCATCCAAGGTTTTCCATTGAGACAGATCTTACTCCCACTATAAGAAATCAGTGGCATCAAAACAAACATAGACTAAGAAGCTGTTTCATTTTTGCTGTCTTGCTAATGCCTTTGATTAGATCATCAGTGATTCTTAAAATGTGAATAGAGAAGAAAAAGATAAAGCAACTACATTTCCTTTGCTTTTAGTTCTTCTTTACTCAGTAACCTGAAAGTAGATGATGTTGACTGAATGAGTATGTATTAAGAAACAACAAACAGTTAGTTAAGGTACCTGCAACAATTGTTCTCTGGTGTTGAAAACAAAAAACATATTCATGTACAATGTAAGAATCAGTGACAAAGTTTGCAGCTCTGCAAATGAGTTCAACATCTTACATTTATATTTAAAACTGGAATTACAAAAGAGTCACAGGAAGATTTACATGCTACTAATATATTTTATTATTTTTATAACAGAATAACATGAATTAAATATTTTATGTTTCAGTAATTTTAAATGAACTTTTCTTCACTTTTTAAATCACAGTCTCACATTTTCACTTTTCTGTAGGTCCCTCAGATAAGATCCTGCTTTTCTATAGAAATTGCAAAACCTAATTCTGCTGCAGCCTCTGCCGTGTCATTTCAGACTGCTCAAGAGGTTTGCAAAGACTGCGAGTCCCTCCGATTTCATAATGCACCTCTTATTTTTTATAAATGCGTGTTTGCGTTACTTACAAGTGGTATGATTTTTGAGGAATCGGAACGTGTACATAACCTGCCTTGATAATTTCTTGTCCTTTTGCCCTCTCTCCTGTGTTCCATGTCTCCAGAATGTCTTCCTTCTTCTTTCCAACCATCTCTCCTTTATTTCACTTACTTATTTATTTAGCTTTCATATATCTCATATAAGAGAAATATTATGTGATACTTAGCTTCCTGTGCTTATTTCTCTTAGTGTTATGATCTGAGATTCCAACCATTTTCCTGTAAATGATTTTACAGGTTTAATAACATTCCAACATGTATATGTACAGTATTGTCAATATCCATTCATCTGCTGATGGGCATCAAGCTATTCCAGAGCTTAGCTGTCAGGAACTATGGTGCTATAAACATAGGGATGCATGTATCATTGCAGTGTGATGTCTCTATTTTTTTTTTGGAAATTTATATAGGAGAGATAAAGCACTCAACTTAGGTGCACCTAATTTCATAAAACAAAAATAAATAACAGGGTAGATAAACAGCAATACTCTCACAATAGTAGATTTTAGCATCCCATTCTGGCAAATAGGTCAACTGGACAAAAAAAATCAACAAAGAAATACACATTAAACTATATCACAGAAGAAATGGATTGAATCCATAGATACAAAGCACTTCATTGAACCAAAGAATTCTTTTCATCAGCCCACAAAATTCTCCAAAATGCACCAAATTTGCCTCAACCATTATCGTAAGTGAATCAGATTTGCTTGTGTAAATAGTGTACTATCTCCCTACTATAAAAAACTGAGAGTACATAAGATCTAAAATATACAATAGATATTGTGAAAGGGGAAGGGAGAGTAACTTCTCAAAAGGAAAGAACAACTGGGATGGGGGAACAGGAGAAAAGAAAAAAGAGAAACAATTATATGTATACACACACACACACACAAGAACACAAGAGCAATAACTATACTACTAACCTCTATTAGTTTATCAAAAATAAAGGTTTGTGCTTTCATTGTTTGATTGTTTGATCATTTTTTCATGCTTATGTCTTATAATCTGAACAATTACTTTGAAGATAACATTATGCAATATATGAACCATTGTTAATCTCCTATTATCTTGATTTGAAATTTTGTATCATCATTTTTAGTCTTTTTTCATTTTAAATTAAAAAGAAAGAGCAGAAAAAAATAAAATAGGTCAAATTTATATCATGTAGTGTATCTCAATAAATATAACAGAATTGAAATAATGTCATTCATTTCATGAAGTTACAATGAAATGAAACCAAAAATCAATGGGAAAGACAAAGAAACTACACAAACACAAGAATTGAATAACTGCCTCTTGAACAATCAATGAGTCACAGAAGAAATCAGAGGATAAATTTAACAATTCCTGGAATTAAATGATTTTGACAATACATCCGAGTCTGTGAGACACAGTGAAAGCAGTTCTAAAAGGGAAGTTTACAATGTTAAACCTACATTAAAAAATAATCTCAAATAACTTAAATCAATCTCAAGGTTCTACAAAAACAAGAATAGTCTCAACTCAAAAACTAATGGGAAAAAATTACATCAGTCCAACCAGAACTTGATGAAATTGAGACTTAAGGGAAAAATACAAAGGATCATTGAGGAGTCAGTTCCTGAAATGATAAATAAGATTGTTAAACCTTATCCAAATCTGCCAAAAGAAATTAGAAAGAAAAATTAGAAAAGAAAAACTTATAAATTACACTAAGCATCACTGAAATCCAAATGATTATTAGAAATTATTCTGAAAAAATATACTCCCATCAATTGAAGAATCTGGAAAAAATGAATAAACTCTTAGACACATATGAATTACCCAAATCAAGTCAAGAATATATAAAAGTCCTCAGTAGACCAGTAACAAGCAGTGAAACTAGTGCAGTAATAAAATCCCTACCAATTACGAAAAATCTTCATACTTTTTCCAGAAATCGAAAGGGAAGAAACACTGCCAAGCACATTCTAGGAAGCCAACCTTAAACCGACACCAAACCCGCACAAGGAATCTACACGATACGAAAACTGCAGGCCAATTTCCTTCCTGAACTCAGATGCAAAAAATCCGCAGCATGAGGCTGTCAAACAGAAAGCAAAAATTATTAAAATGATCAAACACCAAGAGCAACCTGGCTGCGTTCCAGGGAAAGCAAGACGATCCGACATCCATAAATAGATAAATGCATTGCGCCCCAGAAGTGGAGTCAGGGCTATAAATCACACGTGTAGCTCAATAGATGCATAAAAAGTCCGTGACTGAATTGTAACTTATCTTTTATGGATTTTGTTAAAAATAGAGCTGGAAGTATCTGATTAGATTATATACCACCACGAGTTTGAACATTTCCAATTCCTTGGATTTGGTTTCTTCAACATAGTGGAGAAATTTGGACATCGTGACTTCATTGACTGATTTACTTATGAGCCAAGCGTCAATCAGCACCACTCAGTGATGATCAAAACAAGCTTTAAGTCTAAATTCTAGGGATGGAATATCTACATTAATTAAATTAGTCAAGATATGCTTTATATTTCATTCTGCCTTGGTCTACATCTTCTGAAATCTACACCTTTATATTCTCCCCAGAGTCTTATTGATACCAATTATCAACCTGTTTTCCAAGTTAACTCTCTCAAGAAGCCTTGTAATGAGAAAACTGTTTTGAGATGTCTTAATCACTATAGTTTGAACTCTGTAAGAATGAGATAAAGTTTGGGGATAGGAACCAGGGGGGTAATGTCAATGCCTTCTCAGGTAAATGGGAGTCAACAAAAGGAGATAGATACAGATAGATACAGATACAGATATATCATTGGAAGGCTGATTCTTTCACTCAGGAAGGAATCTGATGCTGCCAACAACAAGGCCTGTAGGAGGGATTTGAGTTCAGATAACTACCTTTGCTTCTATTTGCCCAATTGTCCCCTCTGCTGGTCTCAAGATGTTACCCTTTCCACAAGGCTTCCTCATATTTGTATAAAAACCCATCCCTGATACGTAGTTATCTAGGGTCCTGCAAATCAACTTTTAGAATCAGTCCTTGGATTAATTCTGACATGGTCCCCATTCAAACACAGAAGGAAGGAAACCCTGACCAAGCAACTACAGATGCATTCTGATTTCATTCCAGTGAGGGTGGGTGTTTTTCAGACTGTCAGGTTGAAATTTTACTGGTGTGTACATACCCACAAGGTCTCTGAGAGCCAGCGTGCCTACTGAAATCTCCTCCTCATGGTAGAGATGACCAGACCCTAGTGCCCTCAGAGAAGGGACACAGTCTTTGCTCAAGTATGTGAACAGTTCCATTCCTTGTGTCTGGCCAATCCTAAGACCAGTGAGAGGTTGGCTATGAAAAAGACTACATGCTGAAGAATTTGCATATATATGGTACAAGTAAAAAGTGAACAAAGATACAATTAGAATAGAAATACCTATTTAAGGAAGCATCACACAGTACCACAATATTATGTGCAATTATTAATTTTTATGCAATAGGCAAAATAAACTTAATTTAAAAAGAAAAATACGCTTTCAAAACATGGTGGTAGGAACAGAACTAAAGTTGATATTTCCGTGTTTTGAAATCCAGCATCATCATTGTTTTGGACTCTTTGCTGTTGTTATTTATTTGTCTTTTTTGTTTCTTATTTTTCTAGTAATCTGCTTTGTTTTGTTTTCTTTTTCCCTCTAATACAGAAAGGATAGGTATATATGCAGAGACTTACACATGCCTAGAACTTCTCCTAAACAGTTTATGAGAATCGATTATATTATGCATGATGAAATGAACAGCTACTTTGAAGAAAAGCAGACATTATAGTATCCATTGCTGATTCCATATCATCATGCTGTGAAATCCAGTAATGCTTCTATACTTGTTCAGAGTGGTTTTAGTCTGTTTTGTATTGTTTAATTTCAACATACATGAAGATATGGGCAGCTATTTTGAAGGAAACAAGAGACATTACGGCAGCCATTGCTAATTTTCCTATTGTCTGGTTTTGAAAGCCTATAATACCTTCATTAGTCTGTTTTGATCAGTTTTATACTATTTTGTTTTGTTTGAATTCATTATGTGCAAATATATGGACAACTACTTAGAAAAAAAACTAGAGACATTGTGGGAGCCACTGTAGATCTCCTGTTGCCTTGCTTTGACATCTGTGTCACTCACATGGTTTTGCTTCTAATCTGTTTGTTCTGTTTTGTTGTGTTTAGTTTTACCCCTTTTTAAAACAAAAAAAGAAAAATATGGAAAGGGTAAATGAAAACATATGGAGAAATAGAATAGTAGTAATTACCAAGGTTATAGAACTAAATCTAATACTTTAGTAATTAGATAACACAGATACTCCAGTTAAAGTCAGAAGTACAAAAAGTCAACAACAAAATGTTGTCAAATAAATAATAATAGATTCTTTTTATTTCATCCACTTCTAAAGTAATTTTCACTAAAAAATTTTTACTGATAGCTGACAGCCATGGTGCACACTTGTAATCACAGCACTTCAGAAGCACCGGGGAGGAAGACCAGTTTGAACCCACATGGGCAATGTAGTGACTTTTTGGATCCCTGACTCAAAATTAAAAAAAATTAAAAAATACTAAAAGAAAGGACTCTAGAAGTAGCTGAGTGACAGAGGCCCAAGTTAAATCCCCAGAGTGGATAGACAGGCAGACAGACAGACAGACAGATGGATGATAGATAGATAGGATAGATATGATAGATTCAAGTCATACTAATACATTATGTTTTATACATTCCCAAATACAGGCAATGATTATAAAATATTTGAAATAATTTTAATCATCACCTTTTATCCTGAAAATAATTTTGCACATTTTTCTATTTTTAGAAATAGAAAAATCTATTTCTAAAATCTATCAACCATATTGCCAAAAGCAAAGAAAAAAGTCTTTATTAAGGAACACTAGTGCTTTGTCATTTTATTTGTTTTTTATTCTATTAAGAATGCTAAGTGATATAACTGACCTAAGGTATGATAAAAATATTTGAATTAATGGTAATTACTACTGATTTCTAACAGTTTCAAGCAGTTTTAGCACTGATCAGAAATGTTCTGCAGTAAGACTGGGTAGAGTTAAGTAACAATGGACATAAGACTCAGAGACAGAACATAATTGCTTTTGAATCTGGCTTGTGTATGAGGACCTATTTCTCATTACCATCTGAAACAAGGCACCAAAACTATAGATCTTAGTCAGAATTACAATTATAAAATAATCGGATTTCTTTGAATGAATTTCCCATATTGATTCTTAAATCTACCACAGGTTAAGACAGCAGAGGCTCTTTCATTTCGCAGTCTCTGCTCGCTGGATAGTTTTCTGCCCCAGAGTAAAACACATCACTCCCACCATGCACTGCCTGGGGAGCAGAGTTGCAGGATAATTTACCGCAGCAGGAAGCTGTGGAAGGCAAAGACTTGACTGGGTTTTTCTGCTTCACTCTTATTACTCTAGGTCTGTTAAGCATAGTTATTACTCTAATCCTGAGGAAGTGGCACAGACACACATGCACTTTGCCCTTGTTTCCTTCACTCTCAGCCCTGCTTTCCTCTCCCACATCACCAAATCCCCTCTTATCTAAAAAATGTTTCCTACCATTATTCTTTTATTTTTGTTCTTTAAATTATTTATACTTTGGGTTTCTCTTCAAGTTTACACCATGCAATAGTTAACCCTCTAAGTCTGATTTATTTCTCTTCACATTATAATCCTAATTTTTATCTATTTTCTTACAAATGACACAAATTTACCCTTTTATGGCACGATGGCATTCCATTATGCACATTCCACATTTCCCTACTCTCTTCGTATATTGCTGGTCATGTGGACCAGGCTCATAAATTAGCTGTTGTAAACTGTGATGCTATAAACATGGGTACATGTATGTCATTGTGCGATGATGATATTAACCCCTCTGGGAAGATAACCAGGAGAGCTACAGCGAGGTCAAACTGATTTCTACTTAGAGCTTTCTGACAAATCTCTGTGATGACTTCCATAGAGATTGTGTTAATTTACCTTTGTATCAACAATGTAGAAGGATTTCTTTCCCCCACAGCATTGTAAGCAATTTTTGTGCATGAATTCTTGATGATAACCCTTGTCTCTGGAGTAAGATGTAAGAGTAAGTAACAATCTCTCTGATATTATGACTTGCGTTTCTGTAATGGCCAGCATGTTATGACCCATTAAACTATATATATATATATTCATCTCAAGAACATAGATTTTATCAAGAGTAGACTGCATACTAGTCAACAAGTACTGCTTAAATAAATACCACAAGGGCTAAAATTACTCCATCAGATCACTGTGTACTAGAAATCAATCACAAAAGATGCTACAGAAAATGTTTAAACACCTGGAAACTTAATAACACACTCTTGAACACCTAATGCGCCATGAAAGAAATCAAGGAAGAAATTAAACAATTACTGAAACAAAACAAAAATGATAGTACAACACACCAGAACCTATGGGACACACTGAACACAGTCATAAGAGGAAAGTTTACTGTAGTCAATACTCACATTAGAAAATAAAGTGAACTCAAATAGCCCAGTGATAAACTTCTGGGTACTAGGAGAACAGCAATCCTACAAACCCAAATTTAGGTTATGTTGGAAAATCATAAAGGCCAGAGAATCGATGAAATTTAAATTTTAAAAAAATCACTGCAAAAATATCAACAAATACAACAGCTGGTTCTTTGAAAGAATAAACAAAGTAGATGAACCCTTAGCCAAAGTTCAAAGTTACCAAATGGAGAGAAAAGACTTACACCAATGCAATTAGAATTGAAAAAAAAAAATGTGGTAGCAAAAGCCTATAATCCTAGCCCTCAGGAGGCTGAGCCAGGAGGATCAGCACAAGTTCAAAGCCATCCTGGATTAGCTAATGATAACCTGTTTCAAAGAACCAAAAAAAAAAAAAAAGAAAGAAATAAAGACAGACAGACAGACAAAACTAAAATCACAGTGAACACCACTGAAATCAAGAAGATTATTAGTAATTACTAAGAAAGCTTGTATTCCAGCAAATTGTAAAACCTTGAAGCGATGGGCAATTTCCTAGTCATATATGAATTATAAAACCTGAACCAAGAATACTTAAAAATGTTGAAAGGGAGGGAGTGCTTTCAAACTCATTCCTGGAAGTCAGTATCACAATGATCTCAAAATCAGGGAAAGATCCAAATAAAAAGGAAGGCTACAGGTCAGTATCTTTAATGAGCATAGAAGCAAACATCCTCAATAATATACTGGCAAACAGAGTGCACGAATCCATCAGAAAGATCATACATCATATCCAAGTAACTCTCACCATACAAATGCAAGGATGGTTCATCATACACAAAGTAGATCTCCCGACTCCCCGTACAGACTCCCATGGGGCTCTGCATGGAGCTCCAGGTATTCATACCATGATTGGGTCATTGGGATCTCCATTACACAGAGGACCCTTTTGCTCTCTTCTACACATGACTCTGCAGGCAGCCATTGTAAGCCTACCTTGTAAGTCAGATAGCTAGATGTTGAGTGGATAGATAGGTAGTCAGCTAGATAGACAAACAGAAAGGCAGATAGATAGGTGGATATATAGGCAGACAGATAAACATATAGGATATGGATGCATATTACACTAAATCTGTAACTCTAGCTAACTCTAATACAGAAATGAATATATACTTCACAGGAAAAGAAATACAACGGTAAATATACAAATGGTCAATATACATGAAAAGTGGTCAACTTGGACAACACTGAAATTTCATTATGCTTTAGAAAGAAGGGCTATCATCAAGAAATGAAATAACAGTAAATGCTAGTGAACCTGTAGTAAAAAAGAAGCCATCCTATGTTGTGAGTGAGCATGTAAACTATAACATTATAAAAATTATTGTGGAATTTCCTCAAAACCTAAAGCTAGAAATTCCACCGGACCCTGATATTCCTCTTTTATGCATCTTCCTGAAGAGGGAGAGACATCAAATTGCAATGAAACATTCTTTACAATATTTATAGCAGCACAATTCCTCTTAGAAGTAACCCAACTGTCCACCAAAAGACAAATCGATAAATAAAATGTGTTTGCTGTACATAAATAGTGGAACACTGTTCAGCTTCCCAGAAGGGTAAATTTGAGTCATCTGTAGGAAAATGAATATAAATTTAAAACATAAGATTAAATGAAATAAATTACACACAAGTCTTAACATGATATGGTTTTTCCCAAATGAAAAATCTAAAGTATAAATAAAATGAATTGTGAAATAAAGGTAAAACGGAATAGATCTTTTTCAAATAAGAAAGGAATCTAGAGATGGGAGGTGGGAAATGGGAGAAAAGGGGACCTAAAAAAATTCAAATGTGTCCTTAATCCCACGATGACTGTAACCATCATATGCCACAAATATGAACTAAAAAAGCAAAAAATGGGGAAAGAAGACTAAACACTGAAAGTGGGAGGAATCAAGAAGAAAAAAATCAGGGAAGTAATTGAAAATTTCCTACACTCAAATGACATCAACAGCATAATGTATCAAAATCTGTTGAATACAAGTAATGCAGTCCTTAGTGGAAAGTTTAAAGCAGACCACAAAGCCCTACAAAAATACAAACAACCCAAAGCCAAAGCTTGTAGCACAGAAATCACAAAGATCAGGGAAGAAATCAAGGAAATTGAGACTAAATAAAAATACAAAGCATCAATGAATCAAATGATTGGTTCTTTAAAAACATAGATCATAATTGACAATCCATGTCAGGAATAGCAAAAGAGGAAAAGGCTCTAGTCAATGCAATTATAAAAAAATTAAAAAATTTAAAAAACATGGACACAGTTGAAATCCAGAGGGATTAAAAGAAACTATCTTGAAAATTTATACTCCAATATATTGGAGAACCTAGAAGAAATGAACAAATTGTTACACAGTGAATTACGGAAATTGAAGTAAGAAGAGAAAAACACTTTGAACAGACCAATAACTGACAATAAAATTGGTGGAGTAAAAATATCTACTTGCCTAAGAGAAGCCCAGGACCAGTAACATTCATACTCTTCTAAGAAATTGAAAGGGAAGGATAGTGCCACACTCATTCCATGAAGCCAACAATATACTGACACCAAAACAGAATGAAGACAACACAGAATGAAAACTGCAGGCCTTTTTCCTTAAGGAACATAAAGGCAAAAATCCTCGACAAGATAATGGCAAATAAAATGCAAAACAAAATTAGAAAATCACGTATCATAACCAACTTGGTTTGTCCCCAGGAATGCAAAAACGCTACAACATGTGTAGAGCAGTAAACACAATACATAAATATGAATAAACACAATACATAAATATGAGTAAGGAAATAATTCAATAATCATCTCCATAGATGCAGAAAAAGCCTTTGACAAAACCTTTCATCCAATCATGATAAAAATCTTCATGAAAACATATAGAAGGACCTTACCTCAAACTGCAAACTCACTGCCAACATCATACAAAAGGGAAAAAACTGAAGCTTTCCTTCTAAAATCTGGAGTAAGACAAGGGTACATACTCTCACACTCCTGGTCAGTACAGTGATCCAAACTTTAACCCAGACAATCAGGCAACAAAAAGAAATAAAAGACTTGGCAAACAGGAAGAGAAGTAAAACTATGCATCTTTGCAGATAGCATAATGCAGAAAAGCTCCACCAGAAAACTCTTAGACCTAATAGACAAAATTAGCTCAGAGGCAGGACACAAAGTCAACACAAGGAAATAAAAAGCATTCCTGCACACCGGCACCACCAAGAAACCAACTGAGAAAGAAATCATGAAAGCAATGTTATTCAAGGTGGCTTTAAAATAATAATAGATTATCTAGGCATTAATCTCGGCAAGCAAGTGACACATTTGTGTAATGGTTCAGGTTCGAGCATCAGCGTTCTGTGACCCACTTTGCATCTTTTTGATTGCTACTTTCCTATTGGCTCTGAAATCTCATGTGCACCAGGCCTTGTTATCTGATTGCTGGGTTGCCTCATGTTTTTAAGACTCATGAATTGAAAAGATTATGCACTCCATTTCTATGTTTTCTGCTACTTGATGCAAGTTTGTGTCTGGTACAATAACTGCTCTAGTCATTGAATCAAAATGTTTGCCTAAATTGTTTCATTGAACTGTTATAGTAACTGTGTCAGTCAGATGCCTTTAACATGTCCATTTTACAGGGGAGGAGCAGGAGACCTACAAGGAACCTAAGTGATTCGGTCAAAGTAATAAAATACAGTAGCCTGTGCCTGACAATAAAGCTCAAGAAAGGATGGGTGCTCTTGACTCCTTTTTGCTCTACAAGAGCTCTAGTTCTTCCACGGAGAAAGTTAATGATTTGACAAAGTGCGTGAATATCTATGAGCTTAATGTTCAAGATGCATGCTTGTCCATGCTTTCACTAAACCTTGTGGCTGGGAAGAGCACACTAAGATCTCTGACAGTAAAAACAAACAAATGAAAACTGGAAATCGGGTACTCAAAAAGTGCAAAGGTTGCCGATTTCCTGCATGCCACAGTTCCCTCTGTGTATACTTTCTGTTGTCCTTCACTAAGATTAGACTATACATGCTTTTTAGAGATGTAAGAAGTCTTCTTTCCTTAGAATTCATGTTTCAAGGGCATTAGATAACAAACTAACATTAAAAAACTGTTTTTCAATAATTTGTTCAGTAATAGTTTTTCAGTTTGAAAATACTTCAGCAAAAGCTAGTAAATTCCACTTCGATTACTGTCTTTGTGTCATTTATGTGTAAACATTGTAAAGTAAACGTTCATGAATTAGGCCATGATGATAACACTCGCCAGTGTAATTTTACAGTGCCATTGCCAATACGTGCAGCACGACCATAAAACTGACTGAAATATTACTATGTACCTCATGTCTGTATTCAAGTACACTCCAAAGAATCATTATTTATTGCTTGTAAAGCTTATAAAGTTTGCTTCCAATGCTTAATTTAGGAGTTAGACTTTCCATTTAGTGTAAATTAAATAAATCTTTGTGGAGAAACAGTAATTTAGTGTGAGACAGAAGAAAAATACATAAAATTTCTTTGTAATAATTTTGAATATGATAAATATATAATATGCATCATGCATATTAATTCTTGTTTCTATCTCCTAAAAGACTTTACAAGCAAAGATACTCTGTTAGCTGTGAATATCAATTATTTTTCTGAACTGAGTCTCCAATAACCATTCACATTTGCAAGTGTTAGGGAGACTAGGAGAACATTAATTCCAGGACTTCATAGTGTGACTCTGAAATATTCTGTTGTATCCAAAAGGAAGGACATGAATGAAACTGTATCAAAGGACAAGGAAGCCAGAGTAAATTCTGATACACTGACAGGTGGGTTGAATAGTCCAGACAGAAAAGGCTATTCTTAAAGAAAACATTTCACGTACAAAGATTTTTGCCCTCCATAAAGATGTTCAAAATAGAAAAAAGTGTTTTAAAATTCTTTTTTTTAACCATAAATTTAAGTATTTATAACACCACCTACTTACTATAAAAGTTAACAGTTAAAGAAAAGGACTTAAGCATTGGTCAAAAATGTATGTTGCTAGAATAAAAAATGTATGTTGTTAATAAGAGAAAGATCTTGCAAGTGACAATTAAATGAAGGCAGAATGATCAAATTAGAAAATGACCACTAGATGACCTCCAGTGACATCATTGACTCAAAAAATAATGTTGATGATGGTGAATCTATTAGTTTAAATAACACTAGGAAATCTAGGAATTCGCGTGATACCAAAGCATCGCTCCATAGATTACTCGTTCACAGAGTGTACAGCCAGGCCTCGCCACCCACCTCAGTGATTAGTCTCACGTCCCCTCAACCATGCAGTCCATATTTTCTAAACTCTTTTTACATGTTCACGTCACTACCTCTCAAAAGTTTTCACAACAATGTTTAAGCCTGTTTTATCTCTTGGACCTAACTTCCTGGATATGATGATTCAGATGATAAGTGGACATTTAAAATGGAAAGACCCAAATCCACAAAGTGGGATGTTGTACAAGCTTTTCAACAAGTCATTACTATGCAGGAAAAAGAGAAAAAACTATATTAGTCACATGAATTCATTTAAAATGACAAGAGATACTGGCTAGTAACCAAATGTTATGCATGGCTCTTGATTAGTATTGATTTCACAAAATTAGCAAAATACATAATTAAGTCCATGTGATGAAGACCAGGTTTTAGAAAAACAGAAAATTGTTTATTTTTTTAGGTTTGACAATGACATAGTGATTTATATGAGGAAAAGGGTCTTACTCCATGCAGATCCAACTGAATGATTCATGTCTGGTGTGTTTTATAATTGTAACATTCTAAACTACTTTAGTGAAATCATTAATTGAGCATAGCAAAATATTAAGTTGCAAAATCTTACTGACATTAGACATGGCTGTTCATTATTGTGTCCTCTTTTTGTTTCTGCAATTTTAAATATGCATTATAAGAAAGGTGAATCATTAGTCAAGCAAAATTTGCACCTCAGTTAACTTGCCAGTTATTTACATCTCAATTTAAAATTGAAATTGAATTATGGTATGAATATAAATATGCATCTGAGCTAGCCTGAAATCAGGCTTATCCCAAGTTGTACTAATAGAACCAAATTTGTGCAAATGAGTCCCTAAAGATGAATCTAGAAACCTTGCCAATTTTTCTTATGATTTATGACTCAACCATTAGAAAAAAGCAAATGTTCCTGTAAACACACTAGCTATGTTTCTAAACAAACTGGGGATGCATATATCTTTTTCTGGCATTCTGAGCAAAGAAAGAAAGATCTATCAACTTAAGAGGACCACAAGAAAGTAAGCTCATGACAGAGAAGATGACTCTGAGACAGAAATGTTGGAATGCTGATGGCTTCCTGAGGGTAGTTCTGAACCTACTAGAAGGGGAGGACTCACGTGCTAGGGCAGTAAAGCCACCTCCTGCAATGGTCCAATCGCCAAAGAGGGGGCACACGGCAGCCTGGCCTGGGACCCTCTCCCGCACTGCCTTAGGTATAGAGAGTTCAAAGCATCCCAGCATGTTCCTTAGGAACAAAGTTTTGATTTCAAGTGATTAACATTTGGAATGATATTTTCTTGACCTTTAATTGTTTTACGTTACCTTCATCATAGTTATCAACATCTGCATGCCCACTGCATGATGAAAACCCTTGGCATTTGCTCTGATGGGAATAAAAATGAATCCTGGCAAGAGGAGGGAATGAGCGGCTCCACGTTTGGAATTATTCAGCTTAATGTGATTTCTTTTGTCAGGAACATTCCAGAGCTGGGAAAACTCCATCCATTTGTTTTCAGCCTTGTTATTCTGTAACACCAACTCTATCCCATCTGTAACCTGCACTACTGAAATTGCTCCTGAGGGATGTGACAACATTAAGAGACAAATATGTCATTGTAACCAATGTAAAAAAAAAAAAAGAGTTCCGTCTTTTCATAAACTACTTTGTAAAAATATGTGAATTGAGGCACTATAGATTTAAGTTCCATAGAAAGCTCAGACATAAATATTAAGAGTATGAATACTTTAAGGATCATGGTAGTGTTTTGTTCTCCTACCTTGATAATTATAGTATTGTATAAAAACTCACAAACATTTCTTCTTATGTTAAAAGATAAGTGCTAAATAGATATAATATAAGTAAATATGCTCCATGCTTGCATACTATAATGTGTAGTGCGAGCTCTGTCTGATAATGTTGATTTTAAAGAAAAATATATACGTAAATTAGGATTCATCTATATTTGTAAAAAAAATTGTACTGTCAACTTAGAAACAATACTAGCACTAAAATTAGGTACAGATATAGGAAGCGTCTATTGAAACTTTTTATTCTACATCCATTGTACTCTGATTACTAAGGGACAGACTAAAATCAATGCACAAGTAATACCTTAAGCAGGATTTGGAGACCAGGACCACGTTACAGTGAGCTCGATCAGAAATTTTCAGATTGTATTTTATTTCTCAGATGAAAGCTTAGACAATAACAAAATAAGGGAGAAGAACTCCTTCTTTTAACTCTTGTCTATGTTATCAAGTGATATAACTTTAAACTTCATCAAAAGTGAGATTTTTCTGATGTTTTAGTCGCATTTAGAAAAGAGTTGGCAGGCTATTAATAGCAGGTGACCATGACTTCATGGTTCTAAAGTGATTTCTGATATTTACACACTATGTCTACTACAGTCTCTTGGTACTTAACAAAAAAAAAAAAATTAGGTGATGGAACCTCAAGTGAAATGAGTCAATAGAGAAATAAAGAACTGAAAAATATGCAATAACTAGAACCATGAGAAGTAAATGTAAGCTTAATAGAACAAAGATATTTCAACACATAAATCTGTCTAAGTGCTCGCTATTTAGAATTCCATGATGATTAAAATAAATCCCAAAACATAGCACCTTATTGCTCAGAATAAAAAGACATATAAAGATGTTATTTAAACAAAATGTGCAAAATCTACCAGTACAAGTAAACATAGGAATTATAGAAATGAAGTCTGTGTCACCTAAACTTTTTGGAAAAGTAAGATGTGGGTAATGTGCTGATTCTTAGAGAGAAAGCAGAAGACATTCATGGTAAAAAAAAAAAAAAAAAAAAAAAAAGGATGAGAAGGCAACTCCAGAGGAATCACTGTAACCCAAGTCAGAAATACCAAAGAATGTCTAGTATCTTGTGGTATTACAGAACCGTGAATAGAAGGGAGAAATAGTGACAGGAAGGTTTGGGGTATTCCTGGTTCCCAATCCTATGCTTGGCATCAGATCTATGGAGAGTATAGTCACTTTCACAGATCTTCATTTGTAAACATGAGGTGTCTATTGATTAATATCTTCTTTAATTCAGCAATGGTTTTAGTGTAAGTTTCACCTCCCTGATTAAGTGTGTCTCTAAGTCTGTTTTTCATTTTCTATCATTACTACTGCAAATGTTTCCTTAATTTCCCTTTTGGATTGTTCATTGCTAGTGTGTACAAAGACAATTTACGTGTAAGACAGATGCACATAGAGCGTATCTTTTGGCGAAAGAAAGCTGTCCTTGTAACTAGCAACAAAAAGATGCATCCGATCTTCTCTGTGACCTTTGGGCTAGGTGATACTTTCATGATTCTGCAGCTAGACTAACAAAATACTTTAGTAAAAGCTATGCATTCAGTTTTGCACCAGGCAAATGTGAGATAATAATGAAAATTCAAGATGTGTCCAGCTCCGTTTTTTAGGTATTCAGTACTGGACCCCATAGCTTCGCACTGAACTGCATCCCAGGTTGACCCCCACACCCAGACTTTTCTCCCTCTCTCTTTTTCTTAGAAATGTTTTTGCTATGTCACAAGTTGCTCATGCTGGGATTGGGTTTGCTATCCCTTTTGTGGTTGGTGTCTTCTGAGAATTCAAGGTCAAATTAGAGCCAGGCCACTGAGAAGCAGGTTTTTCTCCTAAGTCCCACCCACTTGGCTGGATGGGTAGATGGAGAAGTAATGGAGATGGAAAGAAAGAGGAAGAAAACCAGTTTGAGCATCGTTAATTTCCACATGGCACATTACCTGAATTACACGGAGCTATACAAAGACTAGCGTGTTGCATGCAAATAATTCTGCTAAAATCTGAACTCAGTTCAGATGGAAAAAACACAGGAATGCTGCAGGGTGAAACGGGGTATCACTGAGTCACAGGAGGGAGGAAGTGTTTAAGTTGTGTGGGTTTTATTCTTTATATATTTCCTTAATGTTCACATATTACCTGAAATTTCAAGCCTAATTTTGCTTATCATAATACTCTATCCTCAAAGTTTCTTCCCAGTTACAGCAGTTGACCTTTTAAAGTATGAGAGTGCCAACATTTAACACTAGCTTGCTTACTATGACACCAATTTAAGAAGGTTTTAAGCCTTGCTAGGAGTCACTGTTCAGTTAATTCCATTTTAGTATGACCTTGTAAATGCCTGAAGTGTTCAGATATATGATCATTATAAAGATTCATAATTGAAAATTAACAATGTTTTTCCCGTGTTCTTATATATTCATTTCAAATATGTTTGTGCTCTCAAATTTATGAAAATTCACTTAATATAGAATTATCTTAGGCACCTAGATAAGCCCTTCAACAACACAGTAATATAGAATACATTAATCTATAATAGGTGGGTTATTTTGGGCAGTGATATGTGTCAACAATATTAAAATAATTTTCCTCTCATTTTTTTTTGTTTGTTTTGGAGGAAAATTATCACTGTATAGCTCAGGCTGGCCTTGTACTCACTATGTATCCTAGACTGACTTGGAACTCATGACAATATATATATGATATATAGACACAAGACAAATATATATATACCTATATATATATATATACACACACACAGACATATACACAATATATGCACAATAAATATAGATTTATACATAAGTAGCTTGCTAAACATAAAATACATTATTCATATATTATGTATATTTCACAAGCTATATCATACCTAATACTTTATGGCAGATAGTTGATAATCTATACACAGATTCCATATCTGACAATTAGCCTGCTTGCTAAAATCTGTTTACATCCCCATAACCCATTACATGTGTTTTTTGTGGTAATGGAAAAGTGCAGGTGGTAACCAAACTTGAGTTCCTGGGTAAACCTGAGCTACAACATTCCCAGGTGAGGCTGGGTCCTGGAGGTTCCGTATTACACCTGCAGTGCTCATTCCGGAAACAGTGTCTTTTCCACGTGCTCTACTGTGGGTTACACTTGTTCATGTTTTTGTGCTTTTTATGGGTGATCTTTCTGTTGCGAATTTGCCCCATAATATGATACTAAAGTACTTGTCCAACTTAGTGGAAGCCTGCGCCAGGCGTAAGCTGCCTGGAACATCCCCCGTGTGCCTGCCCTGCCACCGGGAACTTTGCAGAAGCCTGCATCAGGGGTAAGCTGCCTGGAGCCTGCAATGTGGGCCCGCCCTGCCACCGGGAACTTAGCGGAAGCCTGCATCAGTCATAGGCTGCTGGAACCTCCTCCCTGGGCCTGCCCTACCACCGGGAACATCGAGGAGACGGCCAACACTGAAAACAGCCCTGGACTGCTTCTCCTGGGCCCTCCCTCCCACCTAGAACATCAGAAGACATCAGCAGGCTCCAGTTAGTGTGAAAAATTTTGGAACTTTTCTCCCAGGCAGTGAACCTTGGACTACAGTGGATTAGCTGTGTCAGTGTGGTGAGTATACCCCTAAAATAGAGGTGTACAGGGGTAAATAAGGCCAGTAGTAAAACCCCCTCCAACCAACTGTAAGACTTTGGGGAGTCTGAAAAGAGTGTGTGTGACCCCCTCTTACACATAGAAAACATCAGGCAGAGTGAAAATGATAAAATGAAACAGCAAAATGAAGTCTCAAACGTATAGTTCACCAAAAGCAAGTATAGGAGACATTGAAATAGAGGACCCCAAAAGTAACACATGGGCAATCTCTGAAAAGATAACAAGGGAAATAAAAAAACAACTGCATCAGGGTATAGAAGAAATCAAATTAGAAGTATTCTCCCATGTAAAGATAGAAATAGCAACTTTAGTAAAGCTGTTGTTGAATGCAGCTAAAGAAGAACTAGAGAAAAAAGTACATGAGCATGGGAAACTGATTGAAACTTTGAATGAACAATATAGAAAACAAGAAGAATTCCTGAAACAAACTCAAAGAGACATCCAAGAAACAAAAAATCTATTGAAAGCTAAAGGAAGATGAGGATAGGATTTTGGACCTTGAGGACAGGATCACAATTAGTGATCAGGAAAGGACAGAACTTTTAAAAATAACAAAGGAGCATGAAATGATAATCCAGAAGCTTCATGATGATGCCAAGAGCAACAATATAAGAATAATGGGCATTAGCAAAGATATAGGAGTCCAGGCAAATGACATACATAAAGTATTTACAGAAATAATAGAAGAAAATTTCACAAACATGGGGAAAGAATCTGATATGCAGATAAGTGAGGCATATAGAACACCAAACAGTCACAATCAACATAAATCCAAACCCAGACACATAATAATTAAGATCTCAGACATACAGCATAAAAACAGAATACTAAAAGCTATCAGAGAAAAGACACAACTCACCTATCAAGGAAAGCCCATTATAATCGCAGAAGACTTTTCAGCATAAACCCTCAAGTAAAGAAGAGCTTGGAGTGAGGTATTTCAAGCCCTGAAAGAAAAAAACCTTCAACCTAGACTGATGTACCCAGAAAAACTTACATTCAAATTTAATGGAAAAGCAAGATACTTCAATGACAAGGAACAACTAAAGAAATTCATGTCCACCAAACCAACCCTAGAAAGAGTATTGAAAGACATACTAGACAGATATAAAACTGACCACAATCCCCAAGACAACAACAGAAAGAAACCACCAGGTAGGATGTAGGATAAGCAATTAAATAAGACGAAAAGCAGAAAGAAACAACTGGAACATAACATGGCAAAGCTGAGCCAGTACATATCAGTGACATTGATAAATATAAATGGCCTCAACTCACCTATAAAAAGACATAGATTGACAGAATGGATCAAGAAAGATGATCCCATAATATGCTGTATACAGGAAACACATCTGACCCAAAAGGAAACTCATAGATTAAAAGTCAAAGGATGGAAAACAGTACTCCATGCAACAGAAACTCAGAAAAAAGCAGGGGTAGCTATGCTATTTGCAGACAACCTGACCTTCAAACCTAAAATGATTAAAAGAGATAGAGAAGGTCACTATATACTTGTTGGTGGAAAAATTCAAGAGGAAGAACTAACAATTATAAATATATATGCACCAAATACAGGAGCACCCAGCAAATAAGACAGATACTAATGGACATGATAAACCAAATACACAGGAATGCACTTGTAACAGGAGACCTAACAGCTCATTGTCACAAAGACATAGATCAAGTAAACAAAAAATCAGCAAAGAAACAACAGAACTGAATCATACCTGTGAGCAATTGGATTTAGTAGACGTTTACGAGTGTTCCACCTAACCACATCAGAATACACATTCTTCTCACCTGCACATGGGATATTCTCCAAAATAGACCATGTATTATCCCATAAAATATTCTTAAGTAAATGCAAAGGTATTGAAATCATACCCTGCATAATAGCTGACCATAGTGCACTGAAATTGGAAATTAATGGCAAAAGAAATTGTAAAACCTGCATAAA
>PVLA01014573.1:0-29731 GCA_004027455.1 Hydrochoerus hydrochaeris | reverse complement strand
AAAATATTAACTCACTTATTTGCCAAATGCAATCTACACATTTAGCTATACGTCCTCTTAATTTTCTATTATATATGTTACATTAATGTAAATATTTTGGAAACAGTTAAATTGAAAGACCATCCCGAGGGGCACAGACTCAAGCTGTCCCATCACCTACTGCCTTCTGTGCTCTCCTGGGAACCAAGAGCTGGCTCAGAGCAGCTCTCAGCAGGTGAGGGGGCTCAGGCAGGGACGGTGAACCTTGTAGAAACCCAGGGCCAACTGCGAATCAGAACCCACTCATTCTTCCCAGCATGGCAGCAACTAAGCCGGAATACAGAGGTTTCATTTACAAACACCAACTCACACATTAAAAGCCAACAGAATAATAGAGCTACTCTTGAAGCAGCGCACTGCAGCATGTGTGCCGCAGGTTCAGCAACCCTGAATGAGCATCTTGTCAAATACCTGGTAGGAGAAGGAACAAATACTAACTTCCCAAAGCATAAAGTGATGTGACATATACCAAAATATTACAGCAGCCTTAGATTCATTGACACACAAAACAGATTTCATCGATGCTATATGCAGAGGCCAAAGGAATTGCATAGCAGAACGAGCAAAGTAAGGCTAGCAGAATTATTTCCAGCATTCAGATTTGTTACCAAAAGAACTCTTATGCCACCAAATGGTCGATGACACAAAAGTGTGAAAAGCTAGGAATCGATGCCTACATATGCAAGCTCAACAGCCTGAGACGTCTTACTGAGTATCAATAATCTTACCTGGGGTGTGGGGATGTAGCACAGCAACGGGGCACCTGATTGGCCAAGGCAAGGCTGTGAGTTCGATTCCTGGTGCCAATAAATAAGTGAATAATAAATAGATTCACCTTTCTTGAAGCATACTCTCTCCCACGCATGGGAATAATTCCAAGCTCAGAAGCTTTTCCAGCCCATTGTGAAGACAAGAAAGGTGAAGTTTTATCGTCCTAACGAGGCAGAGTGGAGGGAGACAAAGAATATGAATGGATATGGGAAATCCCGGCTTACCACTCAGTGATCAAGAGATGTAGACCAGCACCAGAAAGGTGCCCCCGGAGTCCCGGGAAGCCGGGGAAGCCCGGTCCAGATACACGGAGGAAGCAGCCCCTTGGTTCCTTGTTCTTCGGTTCCTTGTGTCCTTGATCAGAGGAAGCAGGCCACAGATAGGATGTGCAAAGCGCAGGTCTGATTTATTGGGAAACAGGTAAGGAGGAGCTACACCCGCAATTAAGGAGGCGGTGCGTGCTGCAAAACATACAGTGCTGAGTGCAAATCTGGTAACATTTTTAGGTGAGCAAAGGGAGATGGAATCAATATGATGTTTATCAGCACTTTTACCTAGAAGTGGAAATGGGAGTTGTTAAATATCTCTGCTCCAGTTAGATGGTCAGTGTGTCCTTAGGGGCTTTGCTCATATAAAGAGTTTGAAAAAGATAAGTTTCTTGTTTAAACCAGATTCCAGCTAAGGCAGGAGGGACTTTAAAAAATATCTCCTTTCCTGATCCCACTGAGCTGTGGGCTATGTGAGCCAGGAATAGAGTCCACCTAGTTCTGGAGTTCTGGGGCCTGGGGCCTGGGTATCAGAAGGAATATGAAGAACGAGTAGTCTTAAGTTCTGTGGGCTCACTCACAACCCAAACTCTCTGCTTTAAAGGGGACAATTAGGTTGCACCCACAGTTACATTCATTCCATAAACTCTCAGCTTAGAGCTGGCTGTCTCTCTGTGCTTCTGAGTACCAACAGCGCCATCTAGCAGCCCATAAAACGGGGGCCCATTGACCAGCATCATCAAAGCAGAGAAAAGATGGAGATTGTAGAACCAGGCCTTACTGTGTTCCTTGGAGCAAAATTTTGTTTTCAAACCTTTCTTTCAAAGACTGAAACTCAGAATATGACTGCTGCAGGGGTCACACAAGTCAAGATTCCACGTGAAGACACAGGGAAGCCCATCTGCCCCATTTTTCTTATTCGTTCCCACATATTTACAAAGAGGAAGCTCCACACGCACATAGACTGAGCATGTTGATGAAGTTAGTTCAGTTGAATTTACAGTGTATTACATTTACTCTGAGCAACTGGGTTGTAGAATTTTCTCTTCAGTCACAACATAAATTTTTCTATGCTTGGCATCTCTAGGCTAAAGGTCTCATGTTCCTGAATGACATACTTGCAGCAGGAGCAAATAGAGATCTGGAGGGGCACCATGGTCCCACAGGAAAAGCACCGTGTGTGTGTCACCGTGGGCTGTGGGGAGGTCACACAGCACATGCTGTGCCTGCACTCTGCAGGCTGAAAGGCCCTGGTGCGGGCAGAGCGGCTGCAAGTGTGGCCTCTCCAACCCAGAGGCCCTCTTCTGGTGCTGAGATCAGCTCTGGACTCCCTTCCAAAGCCACCTGGGAGGCAGGGCTGATGGTGTAAAGCTGCAGTTCCAGCTCTTGGAGGCTGATGCAAGAGGTTCTTTGCAACTTCCAGACCAGTCTGGGCTCCAGTGCGAGCCCAAGGCCAGCTTCAGGTGCGTAATTGGAACTCACAGACACACAAAAAAATGACCTACACTTGGCTATCTGGTGAGAAGTTGAGGTATACTGAGCTTAAGAGCAGCAATCTCAGTGAACTATGGAAGGAAATTTTAGGAAAGCAACTGTTGAGGTGTTGGCATGGATATTACTGGGGGTACTTAGCAAGCTCAACTTTCAAAATCAAGAAAAAAAAATAAGGTTGCACTGAACAATTTAAAAATGTTTGCATTTGGTCAGAAAGGAAGCCTTGATAAATTTGGAGTGTACAAAGATGGAGCAGAAAGAAACTTGATTGCTGAAAGAGTTAGTATTTATTAAAATCCAAGTAGTTTACTAGAGGACAATAGGAAAACTACCTTCAGAAAATACAATGAACCTGTAAGGCCCTGCTCTTTACAGGGGAAACCTTGGAAAAGCTTTGCTTGAGAAGAGAGCCCCAGTGCAGTGTTGGAAAGGGATCCCCGAAAGAACCGATCCCCTGGAATTCAGTTTACCACATGTGGCCACCCAGGCCCTTGAAATTACTTGGAGGCTGCACAGGCTCTGTTGCTCCAGAAGACACTGGAATCATCTACACTGTGCTTTCCTTAGGTGGCTGTGGAATGACTTGTCATTGCTAGCCTGGTGAGTCACTGCAGCTCCAGGGGCCCACAGGAAACAAGGGGTGGGTGGGGGGGTAAATGCTGTGTTCCGGTCCCAAAGAACCCTATCAATTTTTGCTCAGTTTTTTAATACTGAGGGCTACCAGAATTACAGAGTTTATTTTGGCTTTCAAATCGGGGACTCTCTTAAGTATGGGCTACTTCCCAGGCTCAGGCAAGAGAATCACTAACTGCAGATCTGAAAACCAAGCTGGGAAACAGTGCATCCCAAGAATATAATTTTGGGAGTGACGTGAGATACATATTTGGTATCTTACCAAAATGTGTCTGATATCCAGTTGCTTCAGATGATTTTGTGACCAGCTACAAGGCATAACTACAAAAATAGTTTGGGCTGCAGTAACCTTATCTACTGCAAGTGTGTTTGTGTTGATAAACTATAGTCCACTCTGCTTATACAGCTTCAGGACGGGTGGGGTGTACCAGCCGTGAGTCAAAGTTATTCAGAGGGAATATTAGGACTCGATCTGTATGCTTAGAACTTTGTCTTCTCATTTGCTTACATGCCACAGTACAACAGTGATTCACATATGATGTACTTTGTAGTTGGCATAAAAATTAATATACAAAGAATCTGAATCCCAGGAAGATGTGTCTGTGCTACACATAACTACTGTGCCCTTTATCTGAGATTTCTGCATCTCCAGACTTTCATATTCATGTATTATCATAGAAACCAGGAACAACTGCAGGAAGCTCTGTTCCATGTAGCATATAAGACCTCTTTGATTAGATGCCCAGAGGGAATTAGACAGTGTAGGTGGCCAGCAGAAATGACAGTGCCCCAATTTGATACCTCATGCCCAGCTGTAACAGAACACTCCATCTAGGACACTACTGAGATTCTATGGGGCAAACATTCAAAATGTCAGTGCAAAGCACTTAGCAATTAAAACCACAGTCACTGTCATCTTTGATGCCCAAAGTCCCCACCTATAAATAGAAAGATAAATTCTGTTATATGACCACAAAACATGGTCATATGCGTTCAGTTGATAGGATCTAAGCAGCTAATAAAAGTTTAGATTCCACCCCTGCTTTTTTTTTCTAAGACACAGGAAATTTTTATATTGCGCATGCTGGCCTTGAACATGTAAGCTAAAGTGATTCTTCTGCCAAGTCTCTCAAGTAGCTCAATTTCCAGGCATGTGACACTGTGTCTAGCATCCCCTTTTGCTGACTATAACTATTCTCCTCCGATTCACCTCTGGTGTTGGCACGGTGTCCTTGGTTCCATTGCTAACTATACATTTGATCTGAGCCACTTGGGATTGCATTCTCCTTTTATGAAATAAACACACCAGCTGGGCTGCTTAAAGTCCTCTGGTCTTCTTCTATAAGTGTCCTTATTGTACCAAGTATTCATATCTGTGAGAGCCAAAAGTGCACATCTTGGGCACAGAGCCAGCACTGGGTACACTGAGAGCACCCACTTCCCAAGCTGTCAGGCCCCATAAAAATGATAGGTACACTTTCAGAGACCAAGGAGAGCCTGCCTCAGTCTATCAGCAAGAAGCCAGGTCCTGATACAGTGAGAAACCAAACCCTACTTTCTTGGTCTTGGTTCTTTATGCCCTTGATGAAGGCATGCAGGCAAGACACTGAAGCTACCAAAAAAACACTAGGATCATTTATTAAAAGCAACAATCACATCATCCCACAAACACTTGGGCACCAAGTGAGTGCAAGTTTAGATATATTTTCATCTATACAAAAGTTATTCCTGGTTATGGAACTGGGGTAATTACCCTGCTTAGCAGCGTTTTTACTTAAACTTAACTTTGACATTGCAGCATGCAGTTCTCTTCCTTTTAGATGCTCAGCGTTTCCTCACCTGCTTTATCCATGTGAGAAATTTCTGAAAGAAAATGCAAGAAAGATAAATTCTCAATCTAAACCCATTCCCATCCCAATGCAGAAGGATCTTTAAGGAACATTTTGTTTCCTGACGTCATTGGGCTCCACTTAGGTTAGTGAGGAACATCACAAGGAACCTGCACAATGTGAACCCTTCAGATGTCCTTGTGCTCTGTGGGGTCACTTTAGGCCAAGACCCAAAAATGATTATAAATGTATTATATGTTGGAATTTTTCTGTAATCAACTGGCAATGCATGCTACCATAGACCCAGCACCAATTCCTAAGATCTACTGTGTATCCAGCTATTGTTCTCTTTTCTAGAATTGGGATCCTAAACCATTTAAGTTATTGGGGTGCCGAGTCATTTATTCTGCTCTCTGCTGAGCGAGGACACTGAGGCCAAGGGGTGAGGGTTCATACGCCTGCTGACATTCAGGCCCAGGAGTTGGGGCAGGGGGTCCGATACATATGACTGGATGGGAATGGAACAGAACCATCTGTATATTGATACACTGAAAATTACAAGAAATAAAGGTTACAACTATCTCTACTAAAAGTGATACAACTAAAAGAAGTTAAAAAACAACTGAAATAGCTATAAACCACTTCCAGGCAGATGTCTTAGAGAGGTAACCCCATAGAATCTCCTCAGAGTTGGTTAGATCTGCTCTTACATGCTTGTATTTGGCATGTATACACAGCTCTCATTCTTGAGGATTGCACAGTTCCCACCTTTCGCTGCTTTCAAAGTGCACATGCCATCTGATATTGCAGTGCTGCCTTCCTCAAAAGCTGGGCTTCAATGCCTAGCAAATCAATCATTTTGGCTGTGTGATTCAGGATATTATCAAGATAATGAGCCAGAGAGTCTATGTGCAAAACAATATCAATTAATACCAAGGAGCAGGCAAAATTAGATGAGAGACATTCAGGTGTTGGAATGCCTCACTCGACCTTTTATGAGGTGACACAGGGAGGTTGGCAGGTCGTTGCAGACCTTTTGTACACCACACTTGCATGGAACTGAAACCCAAAATGCATCAGGCAATCCAACCAGGGGACAACCAGGCTGCAGGTTGGAGCCACAAAGCCACTGGTGCCATTAGGGGCAGCCCAACGTACTCCATGTCTTGAGGACCAATCAGTAGCAAACCAATCCTCTGCCCATAAAATGATAATATCTTGGCAACACTCTAATGGGATCCAGCCCAAGAATTAGGGAGCCATGGACCAGAAAGAATGGGAGAGTTTTGTGCTGTTCCCACCATAGTGGAGGTACCTGTCTAAGGTTTCCCAGAGATGGGGTGAGCCACAGCTGTCCATCCTATATTTGAAAATAACCATCATCATAACCATGATTTTTTTTCTCTGACCACACCAAGGTTCGTAACATTGAAATGAAAAGACTTAGAAAATCTTTTCATGATGGCATCAGTTTCATCCTTGCAAAAGTATTTCCCCTGCCCCTCCTGATTGAAGGTCAAATTGATGAGCCACTCAGCTGCATCTGAACAAGTGGCTCTATGTAGTAACTTAGACTTAGCTTGTACTTCATGGATGTAGCACTGTAGCTTCTTGCAGTCATTGTGCTGAGTACAAGGCCAGCCTGAAATGCATAGTGAGACCTTGTCTCAAAAAGACCAAGAGAAATTATGTCTCTTGTGCTCTTGCCCTGAGACTTTGAGGATTATTGTTCTTAAGAGCAATAACTGAGTGATCTCATGGAAGAAATTTTAGGATGTCTAATGTTGAGGTGATGGCATGGCTATTGCTAGGGGTGTTTCCACTTTGAAAATCAAGAAAAAATGGTACAGTTGAATAATGTAAAAATGTTTACATTTGGCCAGAAAGGAAGCTGTGATAAATTTGGAGCCTACAAAGATGGAGCAGAGAGAAACTTGGTTGTTAAAATCATTAATATTTATTAAAAGCCAAGTAGTTTACAAGAGCACAATGGGAAAACTACCTTCAGGAAATACGAGGACCCAGTAAGGCCCTGCTCCTTGCAGGTGCAATCTTGCAGAGGCATAAAGACTTTGCTTGAGAAGAGAGCCCCAATGCACAGTGTTGGAAAAGGTCCCAGAAACAATGGTTTCCCTTGGATTCAGTTCACCATGTGCGGCCACCCAGGCTCTTGGTTGGCTTTAGAGGCTGCACAGGCCCTGCTGCTCCAGCAGACACTGGCAACGTCCATGCTGTGCTTTCCTCAGGTGCTTGAGGAATGACTTGGGATTGGCAGCCTTGTGAGTCCCTGCAGCTCCAGGGGCCAACAGGTGGGTAAATGTTATGCTCTGGTCCCAAAGATGCCTGATAAATTCTTATTCATTGCTTTAATACTGAGTGCTTCCAGAATTAAAAATTTGTTTTTGGTTTTCATCAGGTACAGTCTTATGTATGGGCTACTTCCAAGGCTGAGGCAGGAGAACCACAAAGCACAGATATGGAAATCAGCCTGGGAAACAATGCATCACAAGAAAACAATTTGGGGGGAGATTTGAGATACATATTTGGTATCTTACCAAAATGTCTCTGTAATCCATTGATACCAGATGATTTTCTACCAGATACACTGGATAATTACAAAAAGAGGGTGGGCTGAGTGGCCTTGTCTTTTTATAATTTTTTTTATTTAAAAAGGAATAAAACAAAAGAGAACAGAACAAAGCAAATCACAAGAGGACCATGTAGATAGCACAGTACTTCACAACCAGACAACAGAACATCAACAGTGATTAACATAATGTTTCTTTTATTTGAAATAGTTTAGCATACCTTCACACACATTAATATCAAACATAACAAAATAGTATAAAACCTTTGAAAAGAATGAAAGCATTACATGACTTTGAAACCAAATAACAGGAAATGAACAATGGCTACTATAATATCTCATTTTCCTCAAAAAGTTTCTCTATACCATAACACATAATATCAAATAAACCACAACAGGAGAGAACCAATCAAAACAGAAGAACCAAAGCAGAGTAGGACTTCAAACAAGATGATAGTAAATCAGTAGTGGCTGCCATAATGTCCTGTTTTCTTCAAAATAGCTATTCAAACCTTTAGATATAATAAAATCAAACAAAAGAGAATAAAACCAATCAAAAATGCATGAAAGCATTATAAGACTTCAATCAATATAATAGGAAACCAACCATAATTACCATAACACATTCCATTATATTCAAAATAGCTGCCCCTACCATTTGACAGCATAGAATCTAATAAAACAAGACAGAACAAAGGTAAACCAAACAAAATTGTGTAAACCATGTAAGAATTCAGGATAAGATGATAAGAAATTGACAGTAGTTTCCAACTTCCGCTCCCTGGTATTTCCTCCCCTTTGCTCTTACATTAACTATTTTGCTTTTGGATCCCATTAACTCCTTCTGTTTCTTATGCTAGCCTTCACCTGTATAAGTTCAAACTTTTTTGGCCATGAACATGATCTCCAGTTGTGTCCATTTACCTATAGTAGCCTTGAGATTATTCTACTTTATAGCTGGGTAGCTTTCCACTGCATGAAAATACCATATCTTTCTTATCCATTCTGCCATTGATAAGCAAGTTATTCTTGCTTTTTTTGTCTCCTGTCACATGCAACAACTGTTTTCTCTCCTTGGATTTTTGGTCTATGAATTTCCTTTACACTTAAATGTGTTTCTTGTGTACAGTGTATTGATGGATCTTGTTTCTTGATCCACTCTCTGCATGTTGTGTTATTGCTGACCTGAGGCCATCTACATTACTGGCACAACTAGCACACACTGCTTTGTCTCTGCCCTGCTGTTCTCCTGTCGTTGGCCATAAACTTTTCGCCTTCATTCTATTGCCTGTCTTGTTTGGTGATCCTCCACTGCTGCTGTTCCTGGAACCATGGTCAGCTTTATCTCTCTCTAGAATATCCTTTAGCACTCTCTGTAGGCTTGGTTGTGTAGTCATGAATTCCTTCACTTGTTCTTTATCATGGAAGTATCTTATTTTTCCATCAATTATGAAAGATAATTTTGCAGGTAGATCAATCTGCATTGGAAGTTGTTTTCTTTCAGGGTTTGAAACACTTCACTCCAAACTCTTCTTGACTTGATATTTTGTGTTGATAAGTCTGCTATTATTCTGATTGATTATCCTTTACAGGTGATATGTCTCTTTTCTTTAACAGCTTTTCTTGTGCTGAATTTCTCGGATCTTGTGCTGAATTTCTGGGATCTTGATTATTATATGTCTGGGTATAGACTTACTTTAGTTTTGACTAGTTGGAGTCCTACATGCCTCAGTTCTCTGCATTTTAGATCCATTTCCCATGTTGGGGCAGTTTTCTTCTATTATTTCTGTGAATACCCATTTAATTTCATTAGTGTTGATGCCTGCTTCTTCATCTACACCTATCACTCTTAAGTTTTGCTTCTTGGCATCATCTTGCAGCCATTGGGTGGTTATTTCCTGATCCCCTGTTATTTTTAAGAGATTTTTCCTTCCACGATCACTAGCTGCAATCCTGTCTTCAAGGATTGGAATTCTGTCTTCAGTCTCTTTCAAGCAGTTTTGCCAGCTTTCAATTGAATTTGTAATTTGTGGCATCTCTCTTTGAATCTGTTTCAGGCATTGTAATTCCTTTCTACGTTCATTCAAGGTTTCCATCCCTTTCCCATGCTCCTCTTTGACCTGCGGAAGAATTCATTCAGTATGTTTGTGATTTCTTCTTTTACATGAGACATTATTTCTCATTTGAGAGCTTTTATGATCTCATGACTTTGTCTCCTTACTACAATCTCATGACTTTGTTTCCTTCCCTGCCATCCTCTCAGAGATTGCAGATGTCTGACTTCCATTTTCTTTCATGACTGTGTCTCCCAGACTTATTCTGTGTGGGCTAAATGTCTCAGTTTGCCTTTTGCTCCTTTGTCTTGACATTCTCCTGGGTTCCTCCCAACAAGCTGGGTGTGGGGCCTTAGGCACGTCCCCTGTTGGCTGCCCCTAGGCAGTGTAGGGGGATGAGACAGGCACCTGGGTTCCTCTAATTCCAGATTTACAGGAGGCAGCAGGGTGTGGAGTGGGCTTCTCTAGAGCTCTGCAGCTGCACTGTGGCTTTGCTGAGGATCAGGGGTGCATGGAGGTGGGGCTGATTCTCTCAGCCTGTGGGTCTACACTGGGACTCCCAGGATGGTGACAGACACATAGTAGCGTGTTTGTGTGATTCTGCTAGTGGGTGATGGCTGCCCAGGGAATTAATGGCCTCCAATAGTGCCCATGGATACTCAGAGCTTACCTGGGTGTGTGTCCCTGTTCCTGCTGGCTGCCTGCAGGAAGGCGCCCTCTGGTGGCTGCTCCATGAGGGTGAAGGGCGATCTGGTGATTCTCTCTATCCAGGCTGAGGACACTGAGGGAAGGACCTTCCTGTGGAGGCGCCCTTCTTGCAGAGGATGATACCCAGGTTCTCTCAGCCAGCACTGGGAGCACAGAGTAAAGGCCTACAAGGGGAAGCACCTGGCAGGCAGAGGCCAATCTCCTGATTCTCTTGGCCCAAGCTGGGCACACAGAGGGAAGGGCCTTCCGGTGGGAGCACCCAGCAGGCAGAGGCAGATCGCCCAGTTTCTGAGTGGCCTTATCTTATGCAAGTGTGTGTTTGTGTTAATAAAATACAATCAGGCCTGTTTCCACAGATTTGGGATAGGGGAAGTGCACCAGCTGTGACTCGAAACTATTCAGAGGAAATGTGAGGCCTCCATTGTACATGCGCAGACTTTGTGTTGTCATTTTTCCTACATGCCACAGTGTAACAGTCATTGCCATGTAACCTATACTGCAGCAGGCATTAAAAGTAATATACAAAGAATCTGAAGCCCAGGAAAATGTGTCCGTGCTATACGTAAATACTGTGCATATTATCCGAGATGCCAGCAGCCGCAGATTTTCATATTCATGTGTTGTCCTAGAACAAAGGAACAACTGCAGGGAGCTCTTTTCCATGTGGCATGTAATACCTCTTTTTAATAAAGGCAAAGTGGGTGTTAGACAATGTAGGAGGCCAGCAGAAATGCAAGGGGCACACTTTCATGGCTCATGACCAGCTGTGACAGAACACTTCACCTCAGATGGTACTGACATTCTATTGGGCAAAAAGTCAAAATGTCAGTGCAAAAGCACTTATAGTTATAACCACAGTAATGGTCACCTTGATGGCTAAAGGTCCCACTTACACATAGTTAACCACTAGGTGAAGGAAAAGCCTAAAAGCTTCCCAATAGCATCAGTTTTAATTGGTACAGGGGTACAGGGACCCCAAAGCACTGCCGTGTGTGTGTGGATGACAGTATCTAAACAGCTAATGAAAGTTTGCATTCCACCCCTGCTTTTTTTCTAACAGACAGGAAATATTTATATTGTCCAGAATGGCCCTGAACAACTAAGATCAAGTGACTCTTCTGCCTTGGTATCCCAAGGAGCTTGATGAAAGGTGTGTGACACTCTGCCTAGCATCCCCTTTTGTTGATAAATATTATAAACCTATCCGCCTTTGGTGCACGCCGGGGGTCCTTAGCTACATTCTGAAGTATATCACTTGGTCTGAGCCACTTGGGTAAGCATTGTCCTCTTATCAAATAAGCACACCATCCACACTGAGTAAAACTCCTCTGGTCTTCTTCTATAAGTGTACTGATGGTACTTTATGATACTCATGACAATGAGAGCCAAAAGTGCACATTGTCGTCCACTAACAGCCTTGCTTTATGCCCTTTATGTAAGGATTCACTCAAAAACAGAAGCAACAAAGAAACACTGGAATCATCGATTATAAAGCAGATTGAGCAAGAATCACATCATCCCAAAAACACTAGGGACTGAATGCAGGTTTGGATACATTTTCATCTATGCAAAGGTTATTACTGGTTATGGAACTAGGGTAATAACACTGCTTATCAAAGTCTTTATTTAAACTTTAATTTGACATTGCAGCATGCACTTCTCTTCTTTTTAGGTCATCGGCATTTCCTCACAGGCTTTAACCATGTGAGGAACTTACCAAAGAAAACGTAGGAAAGATAAATTCTGAATCTAAACCCGTTCCCATCCCAATGCGGCAGGATCTTTAAAGAACATATCTTTCCTGATGTCACTGGGCTCCAGCTATGTCAGCCAGGAACATCAGAAGGAACCTGCACAATGTGAAGCCTTAAGATGTATTTGTGCACTTTAGGTTAAGACCCAAAAATGTGTACAAATGTGTTATATCTTGGAATATTTCTGTAATCAACGGGCAGTGCATGCTATTTTAGACCCTAAGCCAATCCCTCAGACCTACTACCTATCTGTCTAAGGTTCTCCTCTCAAGAGTTGGGACCCTAAATGCATTTAAGGTATTGGGACGCCGAATCATTTGGACTGCTTCCTGCTGGGCATGGATGTGGAGCAGAAAGAGTTAGGGTCTCTACTCTGACTGACTGTCAGATCCAGGTGTGGCAGGGGGTCCAATACACATGGCTGGGTTAGCATAGAACAGAACCATCTGCATATAGACAGCTTGTAATTTAGAAGAAATAAAGGGTAGAACTAACTTTACCATAAATGGTCCAACTGAAACAAGTGTAAGAAAAACACCAACAATACTTATCAACCATTTCCATTCAGATGTTTTAGAGAGGTATGTCCAATGTGATTCCTTGAAGCTGGTCATACCTGCTTTTACAAGCTTGTACTTAAGCATGTAAACACAGCACTCATTGTAGAGGACTGTACAATTCTCTCCTGTTGCTGCTTTCAGAGCATCCAGGGCCACCTGATATTGGAATGCTGCCTTCCTCATAAAGTGGACTTCAAATTCTAACAAAGACATCTCCTTCTCTGTGTGATTAAGGACTCTATGAAGATACTGAGCCAGAGAATCTATGTGCCAAACAACATCCCTCAATCCAACATAGGGGGTCAAATTAGAGGACAGACTTTAGGGTGTTGGAACTCACTGTGGGTCCTGCTGGGTGGTGACACAGAGACGTTGGCAGGTTGATACAGAGCTTTTGCCCACCACCTTTGCATCCAAGGAAAACACAAAGTGCATTGGTCAAACCAGCCAGGGGTCAGCCAGGGCCATAGGTTGGTACCACAAAGCCATTGGGTCCCAACAGGGGCAGCCCAACATACACTAGGTCTTGAGTACCAATCAGTAGGAAACCAATCCTCTGCACATAAAATGATAGTATGTTCACACTGATGTAAGGGGATCCAGCCCAGGAATCTGGAAGTCTTATACAAGGAAGATCGGGAACCATTGTACTGTTCCCAGCAGAGTGGAGCTACCTGGCTAAGGCATCCCAGAGAGGGGGTGAACCACAGGTGTTCATCCCATATTTGATAATAGCCATTTTGTAATGATGATTTTTGACTCTGGTCACAGGCTGATGCACACCCTTCCAAAAAAAAAAAAAACCTTAGAAAATCTTTTAGTGATGGCATCAGTTTATCCTTGAAAAAGTTTTTCCAATGCCTGTCCTGGTTCAAGGTCAAATTGATGGCCCACTGGGATACATCTGAACCAGTGGCTCTATGTTATACCATGGAATCAGCTTGTTCCTCATGGAGGTAGCTCTGTAGATTCTTCCAGTCATTTCCCTGAAGTGGTGAGACCCACCATGGCCATCCTGAGAAATAGGAAAAGGGGAGCAACGCATACACCAGCTGGGGTCAGGCCTTGTGTCCTGGGCATATTTTCTAGCCCAGGCAAAGGAGGAATTAGATTCATCTTTAGCATGGCCAATTTGGAACAAAACACCGAGAAGGAGTAAGACATAAAACATGTTTCAGCAACAGTGACAAATGAAATTCTTAGTTTTTTGAGCCCTTTATAGTCAACACCAAGGAAGCCTCTAGCTCTTCCAAAGAAAATGGACCACAGTGGTATAAGGGATAGAAGAAGGCACAAGGTACAGGTGGCTCTTTGTGGAGGGTTTGGTGAGGAAGTTAAATATTTACTTAACTGAGGTGCACTTCAATATGTATTGGCTAGTGGTTCACTTGTCCAGTATGGTAGTTTCTCTGCAAGATCTTCTCCCCGCCAACATTACATTCCAGAATGATGAATGCAGTTGACATTCTCTAGAATGCTGATAGATGTTAGAGAAGACAAAAGCACAGATATTTCAAAAGGGACTTAATCATTGGTTTTTTTGGATGTTCCCAATATATTTTAAAGAGAATTCCTATTCTAGATTGTAGAGAGACATTTGCAGTTCATGAAGGCTTGTGGCAATACCTCTAATCAGTATTCCTGCACTTCCATTTAGAATACATAAGACAAGTGAACCACATAGCACTTTAAATGGATAGTTGGTCCATGTGCAAGATAGTGGCATAGCTGGAGTGGTGAGGAACAGAGGGTCTGTCCATCCCTGTTGGACAATTATGGGTGGGACATTATTGACCAAAAGGAACAGGGTCCAAAACAATTTATTCCATTTTAACATGGTAAACCTTCAAATATGGGGAAATGCAAACATGACATCTGGAGTTTATCACACTCTTAAAGTTTTAAATCATGTTTTTAAGGAATATAATCTACATGCTTATCTATTCATCATTTTAGTTTTCTATTAAATAGGTTAATGTTAACCTAGATATGTTCAAGTGAGGCGAAAGGAAAGACCGTCCTGAGGGGCACAAACTCTAGCTACTCCATTGCCACTCTGACTTCTGTGCTCTCCTGCTAACCAACAGATGACTCAGAGCACCTCTCAAGGAACTGATCTTCCTCAGGCAGTGATGGCAAACATTCTAGAAACCCAGGCCCCCAACTGTGACTCAGAATCCATTCATTCATCCCACCATGCCAACACTACAACTAAACCTGAATACAGAGGTTTTAATTTACAAACAACAACTCAGATATTAAAAGCAAAACCTGATAAGAGAGCTTCTCTTGAAACACACAATGCACTGCATCACGTGTGCTGTAGGTTCACCAACATGGACTGAGCATCTCTTCAAATCCTGTAAGGACAAGGAACTAACACTAGTTCCCCAAATCATAAGATCATGTGACATATACCAAAATATTACAGTACCCTTTGGCTCAATAACAAGTAAACCAGATTTCATCAATGCTATGTGCAGAACCAAAAAAATCTCATAGCAGATGGACCAAAGTATGGTTGGCAAATTTACTAGCACCATTCCATCATATTTACCAAAAGCACTTTTATGCCACAAATTTGTCAATGACACACACAAAAAACTGTGAAAATCTGAGAATAGATGCCTGCATATACAAACTCAACAGCCTGCGACATCATTCTGACTACAAATAATCTTATGCTGGGGTAAGGGATATAGTACAGCAGCGCACTAATTGATTCACGAGTGCAATGCTGCGAGTTCTATTCCTGGTGCCAGTAAAGAAGTGAACAATTAAATAAATAAATTATGTAATCTTTCCTGAGGCAAACAGTCTCACAAGTATCAGAATAATTCAGGCTCATGGACTACTGCAACCCATTGTGAGGACAAGAAAATGAAGGTTTACAGTCTTTTTTTTATTTAAAGAGAAAAAAAACAGGATAAAGGTAGAAATATTACAGAATTTCAAGAAAAGAAGATAAATAGTAAGAAATCACTAGTTGATAAATTGCATATTGTTCTTTTAGAAATCGTTATTCAAGTTACAGAATTAAAGCACACAAAGTGGACACTAAAGCAGTGAGAGTGCAAACAGATCTGTTCCACAATCTAACAAGAACCTAGAAATATGGTCATCAATCCCACACACCTAAACATACATGCAGCTGTATCTTTTATAGTGCTTCCTATTTCTTCTTTTTTTACAAGAGCAATTATACATTTTTAAAATTTTGTTTAAAGAGAAGAAAAATAAGCAAAGCAGAAAAAGGTGTAGCAACAATACAGAATTCTAAAAGAAAGAAAGAAAAAGGAAAATGGGAAAAAGCCCCACTAAGAAATCAGTAATTTATGAATTATGTACTGTCATCCTGGATGTAGTTTTCAAGTTACAAAGTTAAAAGGTACATAGTAAACATTCAAACAGTCAGACTACAAACAGTTCTGCTCAAAGATCCAACAAAGATTCAGCAATATGGTCATCTATTTTACACATTCAAACATACATGCAGTTATATCCCTTAGAGCACTTTCTTTTCCTCTTTTTTACAATAACAATTACACATTTTGGTTTTATTACTCTTGTAGTTGTTATTTACTTTTTACACTAGAGACACAATATGATATTTATAAATATGGTTCTTATTTATTTCACTAATGAGGATAGTCTCAAGTTGTCTCCATTTACCTATGAAGGCCTCAAGATCATTGTTTTCATAGCTGAGTAATATTCCATTGTAAAAAATGCCACATCTTTTTCATCCACTCTGTAGTTGATGGGCATCTTGGTTATTTCCAGGATTTAGCTATCACAAATTGTGCAGCTATGAACATGGGTGCACATATATTACTGTGATATGAACTTTTCAGTTCTTTGGGGAAAATACCCAGGAAGGGGGATAGCTGCATTGAATGGGGCTTCCAATCCTAGTCGTCTGAGAATTCTCCATACGGATTTCCATAATGGTTGCACCAGTCTACATTCCCACCAACAGTGGAGCAGTCTTCCTTTTTCCCCGCAGACTCACCAACATTTGATATCAGTTGATTTCTTGATGGCATCTATTCTTTCTGGAGTAAGGTAAAACCTCAATGCTGTTTTAATTTGTATTTCTCCAATGACCAGTGATGGTGAACATTTCTTCATGTATTTATTTGCCATTTGTATATCTTTCTCTGAGAACTGTGTGTTCATCTCAGATGCCCATTTTTGGAGTGGGCCTTTGAATTTGGGGGGCTTGATGTTTTTCAATTCTTTATATATTCTGGACACAAGTCCTTTGTCTGAGGGGTTGCTGGTTAAAATTTTTTCCCACTCTGTTGGTTTTCTTTTCACTCTGTTGGTGATTTCCTTTGAAGTGCAGAAAATTTTCAATAATTTGAGATCCCATTTGTTGATTCTTTGAAGTGTTTCCCATGCAGTTTGTGTTTGGTTCATGAATTCTCTGCCTACCCCTATGTCTACAAGATTTCTACCTACCTTGTCTTCCAGTAGATTTAGTGTTTCTGTTTTAATATTGAGGTCTTTGATCCATTTAGACTTTAGTTTTGTGCATGGTGATATGCATGGATCTAGTTTCAGTCTTCAGCATGTAGAGAGCCAATTTTTCCAACACCATTTGTTAAAGAGACTATCCTTCTTCCAGTAGACATATTCAGTCCCTTTGTCAAATATCATGTGGCTGAGTGTCTTTGTAGTTGTGCTTGCATCTTCTAATCTGTTCCATTGATCCTCAGGTCTATTTCTTTGCCAGTACCAAGCTGATTGTATCACTGTGGCTTTGTAGTACTGTTTCAAGTCAGGAATTGAGATGCCTCCTGCCTTGCTTTTGTTGCCTAGAATTGCCTTTGCTATTCTACGTTTCTTCCGTTTCCAAATGAATTTTAGGAGTGTTTTCTCTAGATCTGTGAGGTATGTCAATGGTATTTTGATTGGGATTGCGTTAAATCATTATAACAGTTTTTGGAGTATGGCCATTTTCACAATGTTGGTTCTTCCTAACCAAGAGCAAGGAATGTCCTTCCATTTTCTAATATCCTCTTCAATCTCCTTTTTCAGCATAGTATAATTTTCAGCATATCGTCTTGTACATTTTTAGTTAGGTTGATTCTAAGTATATCATTTTTTTACCTGTTATTGTAAAGGGCGATATTTCCATAATTTCTCTCTCAGTGAGTTTTGTGTTTGTGTACAGGGATGTTATTATTTTTGAGCATTTACTTTGTATCCAGCTACACTGCTGAACTTGTTTATTACCTCTAGCAGTCTTTTAATGGAGTTTTTCAGGTCTTCTATATAGAGTACCATGTCATCTGCAAATAGTGATAATTTAACTTCTTCCTTTCTTATCTTTTATTTCTTATCATTTTATTTCTCTCTCTTGTCTGATTGCCCTGGCTAGTGCTTCCAGAACTATGTTGAAAAGGAGTGGTAAGAGTGGACATCCTTGTCTTGTTCCTGATTTTAAAGTGAAAGCTTTCAGTTTTTGTCCATTTAGTATAATGTTGGCTGTTGGTTTGTCATAGATGGCCTTCATAAGTTTGAGGTTGACACTGTGTATTCTGAGTTTTTGAAGGGTTTTTATCATGAACTTGTGTTGGACTTTGTCAAAAGCCTTTTCTTCATCTATTGAGATGACAGTGTGATTTTTGTTTTTGGCTCTGTTAATGTGGTGTATTACATTTATTGATTTGCATATGTTAAAACATCCCTGCATTCCTGGAATGAATCCCACTTGGTCATGATGTATAATCTTCTTGATGATGTGCTGCATTCTATTTGCTCCAGTATTTTGTTGAGAATCTTTGCATCAATGTTCATTAGTGAGACTGGCCTATTGTTCTCTTTTTTGATTGGATCTTTCTCAGGTTTTGGTATCAGAGTAATACTTGCCTCCAGGAATGATTTAGGGAGGATTGCTTTTTTCTCAATTTCATTGAAGAGTTTAAGGAGTACTGGCATCAAATCTTCTCTAAATTTCTTGTAGAATTCAGCCGTGAACCCATCCAGACCTGGGCCTTTCTTTGTTTGTAACTTTTTAATTACATTTTCAATTTCAATAGCTGATATTGGGTTGTTCAAAATTGCTCTAACTTCTTGGTTTAGCTTTGGTAGTTCATATGTTTCTAGAAATCTGTCCATTTCCTCTGTGTTTTCCACTCTATGTGAGTAGAGATTTTCAAAGTAAGTATTCATGATCTATTGAATTTCTGTGGGATCTGTAGTAATTTCTCCCTTTTCAGTCCTTATTGCATGAATTTGGGTTTTTTCTTTCTTTCTCTTGATAAGGTTAGCTAGGGGTTTGTCTGTTTCATTTATTCTTTCAAAAAGCCACATTGTTTGCACAAATTTTTTAAGTAGCTTCACCTATAAGAGATGCCAAGGAAGAGCTTCCATTGTGTGGAAGGCAGCACAGAGCATCACTGTGGTGACCACTGAGGACTGCACTCCCAGCAGTTCTGCATCTCACACTGTTGTTTCACCAGTGCCTGCATCTGGTAAGACAATATACACTCACATCCAACAATGGAAATGCATTGCACAGAGTTATATTGCAGATAAGGAGGAAAAGATATTCGAAGCCTCTTCTCTGAAAAAGATCTATTGGAGACAAGAGTCCCCGGGGCTAAATCACATCTCTACATTTGCTTAAGTATTCAGAGTTATAACTGCAGGTGCCCTGTTTGACACAAATGCCCACTTTACTCCAATTAAAGGGGCTCAGCAGGCAGCCTCTCCTAGGCTGTGTGCATTTCATGATATATGATTTTATTTAAAATGTCTTTAGAGCAGAACCAGTTACTTTTATATAAAGTAAAACTTATCTATTTTATATTTTGTGATTCCTTTTGTGATTTCAATGCATGAAAACCACATTTAAATTGTCCTTGGAGGATACTTGGATGAAATAGATTCTGACTGAATACAAAATAATAAACAGGTGACAGACAGCATGTAAATCAGAATTAGGAAAGTCAAAGGCTGAATATATAGGTGGACACTAACTCAGATTTCACCAGGAGATTACAGTTTATCCCTTGTCCAAGTTTTCAGGTTTTATTGTTTTTCTGGTTGTATTCAGCAACTATTGTGGGCAGGTCTGATTACTTCAGAACATGGCTGTTATAAAAATAAAACGAGATTATGAGGGCCCTGTATATTTGAAGGAAAAGCCTGAAGTTGATGGGCAGACACCATACTGGTGAAGCAAAAGTAGGGTGTGCAGACAATGAGAGATAGCTAAGGTCAAAAAAAGTGGCTACAGAACCTGTTAGGATCACCAAGGTAGCCATTGTTATTCTTGTTGTTCTTCTTGTTGCTGTTGTTTATTTGCTCCAGTTAGACCTCCCTGTCAGTGATGCTCGATCAAAACCCAAACTCTCCCTCTTGAAAGAGGATAATTATGCTGCATGCCCAGTTGCATTCACTCCTTAAACTCTCTGTGTAGACATGGCTGCCCAGCTGTGCTTCTGAGGACCCACAGCGCCATCTAGCAGCCAACAAACGCAGAGCCCAATGACCAGCATAATCAAAGCTGGAAAAGATGGAGGTTCAAGAACCAGGAAATACTGTGTTCCATCGGGCAATACATTTTTTTCAAATATTCCTTTTCTAAAACTGAAATACAGCATACATCTGCTCTAGGGGTGACACAAGTCAAGACTCCATATGAAGATACAGGGAGACCAGCCTGCCCCACATTTCCTGTCCGTTCCCACCCATTTACACAGAAGAAGCTGCAGATCTGTCTTACTCTAGTTGACTCATATTTGTGAAGTTGGTTCAGTTGACTTATAATGTATCACATTTATCCCAAGCAACTGGGTTGATATCATTTTGCTTTTGAGTGACATGGTAGATTTTTCTCCAATGGCATCCCTCAGGTAAATGGCCCATTTTCCAGTGTGACTGAGCTGCACCAGGAGCAAACATAGATCCAGATGGGCCTTGAGGCCCCACATGAAAATCACAGTTTCTGTGTCCAGTATGTGCAGTGGGAGGTCACGAGGTGCACACACTGCCTGCAGTGGGCAGGTGCAAAGGCCCTTGTGCAGGCAGAGCTCCTGCAAGGGCGGACTCTCCACCATGCTGTGTCCTACTGTGGTGCTAAGATTGACTCTGTATTCCTTTGAAAAGATTCTTGGGAGGCCATGAAATGCAACTTATGCCTGCAATCCCAACACTTGGGAGGCTAAGGCAGGAAGATCTTTGCAAGTTCCAGACCAGTCTGGGCTACAAAGTGAGCCCAAGGCTAGCCTGAATTGCATAATAATACCTTGTCTCAAAAAGATGAAAATAATTATCTCTATTTTGCTCTTGTCATTAGACTTTGAGGGAGCCTGAGATTAAGACAAATGAACTGAGTGATACAGCACAGTCTAATGTTGACATGGTGGCACAGCTATGGCTGGGGGTGTTTAGCCAGCTCTACTGTGAAAATCAAGAAAAAAAATGGAGATACAGTTGAATATTTTAAAGATGTTTGTGTTTATCCAGAAAGCAAGTTTGATGAATTTGGAGCCTGCAAAGATGGAGCAGAGAGAAACTTGGCTGTTAACAATATTAACATTTATTAAAAGTCAAGTAGTTGATGAGAGGACAATAGTAAAATTACCTTCAGGATATACAAGGAACCAGTAAGGCCCTGCTCCTTGCAGATGCAATCTTGCAGATCCATAAAGACTTTGCTTGAGAAGAGAGCCCCAAGGCACAGTGTTGGAAAGGGGTCCAGAAAAGAATGGATCCCCAGGGATTCATTTCACCACGTGCAGCCATTCAGGCCCTTGGTGGTCCTTCAAGGCTGCACAGGCTCTGCTGCTACAATAGACACTGGCATTATCCACAAGTGATTTCCTTAGGTGCCTGTGGAATGACTTGGGATTGCCAGACTTGTGAGTCTCTGCAAGTCCAGGGGCCAACAGGACACATGAGTGGGTAAATGCTGTGTTCTCATCCAAAGATGCCTATCAATATTTTGCTCATCTATTTAGATTGAGTGCTACCATAATTACAGATTTTATTTTGCCTTGCAAATCAGGCATTCTCTTAAGTATTGGCTACTTCCAAGACTGAGGCAAGAAAATCACTAACCACAGATCAGAAAACCAGGCTGGAAACAGTACATGCCAAGAATACTATTTTGGGGGGAACTTCAGATACATATTTGGTTTCTTACCAAAATGTCTCTGATATCCACTTGTACCAGACACTTTTCTGACCAGGAATACTGCATAACTGCAGAAATCATTTGGGTTGCAGTGACTTTATCTACAGCACATGTGCTTTGTATTAATAAAATATAGTCATCCGTGTTTACGCATCTTCTGGATAGGTGGAGTGTTCCAATCGTGAGTCTAATGTATTCCAAGAAAATGTTGGGTCTCAGCTGTGCATACATAGACATGTGCTGTCATTTCCCTACATGGCACAGTATAACAGTGATTCCCATATAACTTACAGTTTACTAAGCATTAAAAGTAATATACAAAGAACCTAAGCCCAGGAAAATGTACCTGTGGTACACATAACTACTGTGTCCTTTACCTGTGATTTGTGCATCTCCAGATTTTCATATTCAAGTGCTGTCCTAAATCCCAGGAACAACTGAAGGGAGCTCTATTCCATGTGTCACGTAATACCTCTTTTTGAAAGGCACAGGGGGAGTTAGACAGTGTAGCTGGCCAGCAGAAAGGCAAGTGCCTCACTTTTGTGCCACATGCCCAGCTGTGACAGAACACTCCACCTAAGACAATGCTGACATTCTGTGGTGCCAAGACTCAAAATCTCAGTGCAAATGCACTTCACAGTTAAAACCACAGTCACTGTCACTTTTGATGGCCAAAGTGCCCACCTAGATAGGTAACCACTATGTGCAGAAAAAGGCAAATGTAACAATAGCATCACTTTTCATGGTCACAGTAGCAAAAGGAACCCAAAAGGCTGCCACGTGGATGTGGATGCCAGTTTCTAAGCAGCTAATAACAGTTTGTGTTCCACCCACTTTTTTTCTAACAGACAGATATTTTTTATATTGTCCAGTTTGGGTATGAATATCTAAACTCAACTGATTCTTCTGCATTGTTACTCTCAAATAGCTCAAAATACAGGTATATGACATTGAGCTCAGAAGGTCCTTTTGTTGATAAATGTTATATTTCTATCCTCCTCTGGTATGGACTTTCTGTCCTTGACTCCATTCCTAAGTGTATCACACGGTCTGAGGCATTTGGGTTTGCATTGTCCTTTTATCAAGTAAACACACCATCCAGGCTGCTTAAAAGGGCTCTGATCTTCTCCTATAAATTTACTTAAGAAAGCAAGAATGCATATCTGTGAGAGCCACACATGCATGTTTTTTCTCCAGAGCCAGCCTTTGGGAATGTAAGAGTACTCACTTCCCTAGCCATCAGACCCTGCCAAAAATTGATAGGCACATTCTCAGAGACCAACAACAGTCTGCCTCAGTCTATTAGCAAGAAGCCAGGTCCTGCTACAGTGAGAAACTAACCGCTTACTTCCTTAGTCCTTGGTTCTTTATGCCCTTGATGAAAGCATTCAAGAAAGACACAGAAGACACAAAGAAACACTAGGATTATTTAATATAAAGCTGATAAATCAAGAATCACATCACCCTACAAACACTTGGGCACTGATTGCAGGTTTTTATATACTTTCTTCTATGCAAAGATTACTCCTCATTGTGGAAATAGGATAATTACAATGCTTATCAAAGTTTCTCCTTAGACTTAACTTTGACATTGCAACATGCAGTTCTCTTCCTTTTAGATGGTCAGCATTTCCTCAAAGCCTTTAACCATATGAGGAATGTACCAAAGAAAATGTATGAAAAAATAAATTATAAATCTAACTGTGATCCCATCCTAATACAGGAGGATATTTGAAGAACATTTTCTTTCCAGATGTCATTGGGTTTCTGCATATGTCAGTGAGGAACATCAGATGGAACATGCCCAATTTGAACCCTTAAGATGTCATTGCACTCTATGGGGTCACTTTAGGTTAAGACCCAAAAATGATTATACATGTATTATATCTTGGAATATTTCTGTAATGAACTGGCAGTGCACGCTATTTTAGAGTCTCCACCAATTCCTCAACCTACTATCCATCTGCCTATTTTCCCCCTCTCAAAATTTAGGACCCTAAAACCATTAAAGGTATTGGGGTGCCGACTCATTCTGGCTGCTTCCTGATGAGTATGGACATTGAGGAGAAGGAGTTAGGGTCCCTACATTTCCTGACTTTCAGGTACAGGAGGTGCAGCAGGGGGTCCAAAAAACATGACTCGGTTACAATGGAAAAGAACCATCCGCACATACACAGACTGTAATTTAGAAGAAGTAAAAGAACTAACTTTACTAAAAGTGGTACAACTAACATAAGTGTAATAAAAACACCTATGATCATTATCACCCACTTCCATCCAGATGTTTTAGAGACATAAGCCCAGAGCTTTTCCTCAAGCCTGTTTGGACCTAATCTTACACACTTGTACGTAGGCATGTATACACAGTACTTTTTCTTGAGAATTGCACACTTCCCATCTTTTCCTGATTTCAAAGTATCCTGTGCCATCTGATGTTGGAGTGCTGCCTTCCTCATAAGTTGGATTGCAAACTCTAACAAAGAGATGTATTTTTCCGTATGATAAAGGACTTTATCAAGACAATGAGCCAGAGAGTCTATGTGTGAAACAACATTTCATAATTGCAGAGAGCAGGCAGAATGAGAGGACAGACGATTAGGGTGTTGCAATGCCCTGGGTGTGGCTGGCAGCTTGACAGCTTGTCCAACGCCCTTGCATCCAAGAAAAACACAAAGTGATTCAGCCAATCCAGCCAGGGGACAGCCAGAGACATAAGTTGGTATGAAAAAGCCACTGGATGCCATTAGGAACAGCCCAACATACTCCAGGTCTTGAGGACAAAACAGTAGCAAACCATTTCTCTGCCTGTAAAACAAAAGTATGCTGGCACCATTCTGAGCAGATCCAGACCAGGAATTTAGAAGTTGTGGACCACAAAGTTTTTGAATGGTTCTGCTGTTGCCAGCAGAGTGGAGCTACCTGACTAAGACATGCCAGCGAGGGAGTGAACTACAGCTGTTTGTCCCATATTGCAAAATACCAATCTTTGTAATGATGCATTTTGTCTCTGATCACAGGAGGATTCGTATCATTTGAAAGCAAAGACTGAGAAAATCTTTTAAAGATGGCATCAGATTAATCCTTAGAAAAGCTTTTCCCATATTCCTCCTGGTTCAAGGTCATATTCATGGGCCACTGGGATACACCTGAATGAGTGGCTCTACGTAATACCATAGACTCAGCTTGTGCCTCGTGGATGTAGCCCTGTAGCTCTTTGCAGTCATTGCCCTGAAGCAGTGAGACCCACCATGGCTGACCTGAGGCCATCTACATTAATAGTTACAACTGGCATACATTGTTTTGTCTCTGCCCTCCTATTGTCCTGTTGTTGGCCCTTCAATTTTCCCTTTATTTAATTGCCTGTCTTGTTTGGTGATCCTCCTCTGCTGCTGTTCCTGGAAACACAATAAGCTTTATCTCTCTCTAGACTATCTCTTAGCACTCTGTGTTGGGTTGGTTGTGTAGTCATGAATTCCTTCACTTGTTCTTTATCATAGAAGTATCTTGTTTTTCCATCAATTTTGAAAGATAATTTCGCAGGGTATGTCACTCTGGGTTCGAAGCTGTTTTCTTTCAGGGTTTGAAACACTTCACTGCAAACACTTCTTGACATGATGGTTTGTGTTGATAAGTCTGCTGCAATTCTGATTGGTTATCCTTTATAGGTGATCTGTCTCTTTTCTCTAACAGCTTTTAATATTCTATTCTTGCGTTGAAATTCTTGGATCTTGATTATTATATCTGGGTGTACATTTACTTTGGTTAGGGCTAGGTGGAGTCCTATATGCCTCACTTCTCTGCATTTCAGATCCATTTCCCATGCTTGGGCAGTTTTCTTCTATTACTTCTGTAAATACCCATTTGATTTCATTTGTGTTGACCCCTGCTTTTTTGCCTACACTTATCAATCTTAAGGTACACTTCTTTGCATCATCTTGCAGCCATTGGGTTGCTATTTCATGGTTCCCTGTAATTTTTAAGAGATTGTTCCTTTCAGGTCACTAGCTGCAATCATGTCTTCAAGGACTGGAAATCTATCTTCAGTCTCTTTCAAGCAGTTTTGCCAGGTTTCAAATGAATTTGTAATTTCCTGCATCTATCTTTGAATCTCTTTCATGCATTGTGATTCCTTTCTACATTCATTCAAGGTTCCCATCATTTTCCTATGCTCCTCTTTATTATCTCTGTCTTCTTTGACCTGTTGAACCATTCTTTCAGTACGTTTGTGATTTCTTCTTTTACATGACACATTATTTCTCATTTGAGAGCTTTTATGACCTCATGACTTTGTCTCCTTACTACAATCTCATGATGCTGTTTCCTTCCTTGCCATCCTCTCAGAGATTGCAGATATGTGACTTCAGTTTTCTTCCATGACTGTGTCTACCAGACTTATTCTGTGCGGGCTACAGGTCTCAGTTTGCCTTTTGCTCCTTTGTCTTGACATTTCCCTGGGTTCCTCCCAACAAGATGGTTGTGGGGCCTAAGGCACATCCCAAGTTGGCTGCTTCTAGGCAATTTAGGGGGATGGAACAGGCATGTCAGTTCCTCTAATTCCAGATTTACAGGAGGCAGCAATGTATGGATTGGGCTTCTCCAGAGCTATGCAGCTACACTGTGGCTTAGCTGATGATCAGGGGCACATGGAGGTAGGGCTGAATCTCTCAGCCTGTGGGTCTACAATGGGACTCCCACGATGGTGGCAGACACATAGGAGTGTGTCTGTGTGATTCTGCTAGTGTGAGATGGCTGCCTAGAGAATTAAGGGTCTCCAATGGGGTACATGGACACACAGGGCGTACCTGGCTGTGTTCCTGTTCCTGCTGGCTGCCTGCAGGAAGGCGACCTCTGGTGGCAGCTCCATGAGGGTGAAGGCAGATCTGCTGTTTCTCTCTATCCATGCTGTGCACACCAAGGAAAAGACTTCCTGTGGAGGCGCCCTTCTTGCAGAGGATGATACCCAGGTTCTCTCAGCCAGCACTGGGAGCATAGAGTAAAGGCCTACAAGTGGAAGCACCTGGCAGGCAGAGGCCAATCTCCTGATTCTCTTGGCCCATGCTGGGCACAAGGAGGGAAGGGCCTTCTGGTGGGAGCACCCAAAAGGCAGAGGCAGATCGCCCAGTTCTTGAGTGGCCTTATCTTATGCAAGTATGTCTTTGTGTTAGTAAAATATAGTCAAGCCTTTTCCACAGCTTCAGCATAGGTGAAGTGCACCAGCTGTGACTCAAAAGGATTCAGAGGAAACGTTAGGCCTCAACTGTACATGCAAAGACCTTTGTGTTGTCATTTTTCCTACATGCCACAGTATAACAGTCATTCCCATGTAACTTATAATGCAGCAGGCATTAAAAGTAATATACAAAGAATCTGAAGCCCAGGAAAATGTCTCTGTGCTACACTTAAATACTGTGCACATTAACTGAGATATCAGCATCTGCAGGTTTTCATATTCATGTGTTGTCCCAGAACAGAAGAACAATGAATGGCAGGGAGCTCGTTTCCATGTGGCATGTAATACCTCTTTGGTTAAAGACCCAGGGAGTGTTACACAGTGTAGGAGGCGAACAGAAATGCAAGTGCCCACTTTCACAGCTCATGACCAGCTGATAGAATGCTCCACCTAAGACAGTGCTGACATACCATGGGGCAGAAAGTTGAAATGTCAATGCAAAAGCACTTCACAGTTAAAATGACTGTCACTGTCACCTTTGATGGCCAACGACTCCACCTGCAAATACATAACAACTACTTTCCTGAAAAGCCTAACAACATACCAAAATGTTCAGTTTTCATAGTCACAGGGTTACCAGGACCCCAAAACATGGTCATGTGGGTGTAGATACCACTATATAACCAGCTAATGAAAGTGTGCATTCCACCCCTGCTTTTTTCTAACAGATAGTGTGTTTTTATGTTGTGTACTCTGATCCTAAACAACAAATTTCAAGTGATTTTTCTGCCTTGACTCTCAAGGCACCAAATAGACAGGTGTGTGACGCTGTGCCTAACAGTCCCTTATACTGGTAAATATTATACTCCTATTGCCTCTTGGGTAGGCTGTGTGTCTTTGGCTCCACTGCTAAGTATATCATTTGACCTGAGCTAGTTGGGATTCCATTCTCCTTTTACCAAATGAACACACCAGCCAGGATGCTTAAAAGTTCTCTGGTCTTCTATAAGTGTCCTTATGGCACTAAGTATTCATATATGTGAGAGCCAAAAGTGCACATTTTGGTGCCACAGGACATTGGGGACTGTGAGAGTACTCACTTCCCAAGCTATCACACGTGAACAATAAATAACAGGTACAATCTCAGAGACCAGGGACAGTCTGCCTCAGTCAACTTGCAAAAGCCAGGTCCTGATATACTCAGAAACCAACCCCTTATTTCCTTGGTCTTTGGTTCTTGGTGCACTTGATGAAAGAATTCAGGCAAGACACTGAAGCCAAAAAGAAACACTAGTATCATTTATTATAAAGCAGTTTAAGCAAGAATCACATCACCTCATAAACACTTGGGCTCCAAGTACAGTATGAGATACATTGTCATCAAAGGATTTTCCTGGTTATGGCACTAGGATAACTATATTGCTTATCAACATTTTAACTTAAACTACATTGACATTGCAACATGCAGTTCTCTCCCTTTTATATGGTCAGCATTTCCTCAGAGGCTTTAACCATGTGAGGAATATTATTTTTAAATGTAGGAAAGATAAACTATGAATCTAAAGCTTTTCCCATCCCAGTGCAGGAGGATATTTAAGGAACATTTTCTTTCCTGTTGTCATTGGCACAGGAACATCAGAAGGAACCTGCACAATGTGAACCCTTAAGATTTCATTGTGCTCTGTGGGGTCACATTTAACTAAGATCTTAAAATGATTATACATGTATTATATCTTGGAAGTTTTCTGTAATCAACTGACCAAGCATGCTGTTTTAGACCATCCACCAGTCCCTCACATCTACACTCCATCTGCCTAAGATTCCTCTCTCAAGATATGGGACCCTAAAGCCATTAAGGTATTGGGGCGCCGAGTCATTCTGATTAGTTGCTCCTGAGTGTGGACATTGAGGGTAAGGAGTTAGGGCCCTACTCTCGTGCACCTTGAGGTCCAGGGGATGTCTCAGGGGATTCAATATACAGGACTGGGTTAGCATGGAACAGAACCATCCGCACATAGACTGTAATTGGAAGAAATAAAGGTTAGAACTAATTCTACTAAAAATGATCCAACTAGAATAAATGTAAGAATAACACCCGCAACTGTCATCAACCCCTTCCACCCAGGGGTTTTTGAGAGATAAGCCCATGGTCTTTCTGTGAAGCTGGTTGAACTTGGTCTTATATATTTCCAGTCAGGCATGTACACACAGCATTCATTTTTGAGGATTGTACACTTCCCACTTTTTGCTGTTTTCAAAGCATCCAGTACTGTCTGATGTTTGAGTGCTGCCTTCCTCATAACTTGGACTTCAACATTAAACAAAGAGATCTCTTTGGCTGTGGGATTCAGGACTTTATCCAGATAATGAGCCAGAGAATCTATGTGCCAAACCACATCTCTTAATCTCACAGAGTGGGCAGCATTAGAGGACAGACCATTATGGTGTTGGAACTCTCTGCGGGACCTGCGCTGAGGTTGATGCAGAGCTTTTGTCCACCGCCCTTGCATTCAAGGAAAACCCAAAGTGCACCAGCAAATCCAGCCAGGGGGCAGCCAGGGCCAAAGGTTGGTACCACAAAGCCCCTGGGTGCCATTAGGGGCAGCCCAACGTGTTCCAGGCCTTGACCAATCATTGGCTAACCAGTCCTCTGGCTGTAAAGCAATAAAATGCTGGCACCATTGCAAGGGGATCCATCCCAAGAATTTGGAAGTC
>PVLA01014572.1:0-29716 GCA_004027455.1 Hydrochoerus hydrochaeris | reverse complement strand
GGGGGGGGGTAACGGGGAGGGGATCGAACTCATGACCTCACACTTGCCAGGCTGGTGCTTAAGCCACTGGGCTAAATCCCCGGCCCTAAATTATGAATTGTTTTTTGTAGGTTTTTTTTTGAGCCCATTTTTTTCTCTTTGGCTCTAATGAGCCCATTTTTCTCTTGCCCCAAATTTTTTTATGCCTGTTGATATCAATATCGATACATTCTGTGATTAGTATTGATGCTATCAATCTACTTCTCCCCTTTTTGTGTGCACAATGAGAAATGACCCCTCACTCACTATTTCTTCTCTCCCTGGTCCTTTGTTTGGGCTTTGCTGCATCCAGTGCAGCTCACAAAGTTCCTGGGAGAAAGAAAGGCGAGAAGATGGAGAAATAAAGCTAAGAGCCAGTATATAGAAAACTGAGGTCAAGTGGAGCCCCCTCTCCAGCTGAGAGGAAAAGAAACTGCTCAACCACAGCACCTTTATTTATGCATTTTTGCAGGTTGGTGTCATTGACACCCCTTTTTCTAGCAACCTTGGACTGGAGTAGCTTGCTTTTTGGAGGGGTCTTGCCTTCCCCCTGTACATGTGATCAGTTTCCAGCTTTAGCTGTTCCCCACATCCCACTTCATTGCCCTCTTAGTTTGCCTTTAGTGAACTGGATGTCTGAAGTTGTGTCTTCTCTTTTTGTTTTTGTTTTTATTTAGTTTAATTCCTGTGTTGATATTTATAGATTGCCTATGGTGATTTGCTTTATTGCTAGTATTTAGAACTCAGGAAATGACTATTTCTCAGAGATATCATCTGGATATAGCTTATTTTTGGGTTTGTAGCCTGTTGCAAGATCCTACCTCTTCAATTTGAGAAGTTGCTGCCTGCTTGGTGCAGCTCCTCGTTCTTTGGCCCACAGTATTTTCTATGACTGTTTGACAATCTCAGTCTTGGAATACCAACAAGAACATCTGGTTAGAACAATTATGTCACTTTGGCTAAACTGGTACAATCAGCATTAACAAGTCAGCATCAAACGTAAGACTAGAAAATAACACACTGAGGTAACCATTAATTTGCTTTCTTTAACCATAGGAACTAGATTTGTGGTTATATAACAAAATCTAAACCAAATCAGAAAATTATATGCAGTAAATAAGCCCTCTGTATGTCAGTTTAACCCTCAGGAGAGGAAATTTTAAAAGGGTTAGGGAAAAATTAGAAGAGAGAGAGGTTAGAAGCAAGGCTGGAGGACAAAAGAAGATCACACAAACTTTGGGAAACAGGAGCTGGGGATTTAGCTCAGTGGCATAAGCGCCTGCCTGGCAAGCGTCATGAGGTCATGAGTTCAATCCCCAGTACCAAAAAAAAAAAACAAACTTTGGGAAACTGGTGCAGAAGACAGGAGGGAAAAAGTAAGAAATAAAAGAAAGAATGGAAGAGCAACCACAGAGAAGCTAAAAACCACATTCACACTCATAAAAAGAATATCAAACAATGAAGGAAAAAACAAAACAAAAAATGAGAGAGAAAAAAAAGAGTCCATTCCCACTGGTAGACAACATGTGGAGACAAAGGCCAGATCCCTGTCGATTTATCCCTGCAAGTCAGTTGCTTGATGGTGGGGTAATGGATAATGTTTATTTCCCTTTGAGTTCAGGCTGGTTTCTACCCCCATGAGGCTGAGACCAGATCTGTTCAGCTGCAGCCGTCTGTGCATCTTAGCTGGGCCTGAGCCCAGCTGGGAGCTGCTAGATGGAGCTGACAGCTGCTCTGAGTTCTGAGGTCAGCCAGCCCCTCTCCTAGATGGCTCCTGGCTAATAGCTGTCTTGCATGGGAGGACTGAGTCCTCAGCACTCACCAGCCGGTGCAGTCCTACTCGTTCACTGCTTCCCTCCACTGCTGTGTCTCTCTGCAGAGGCCTCTGGGGTCACTAGCCATCACCGTGTGTCCACAGGTTTGAATCACTCCTCTTGTATAGTGAGTCCCATCTCAGGGAGGAGGCCGGCTACCTCCTCCTTCTTTGTTGGAGTTTCTCCCTTTCCCCTCTCCATGGGCTTCAGATCCTTTCTGGGTCCCGGCCTTGTCTTCCTCACATTGCTATATTCCGGGATCTGCATAATGACTGTCAGAGAGGCTCTTTTCTGTTGCTTGCTGCTTCACCATCTTACCAGAGGTCTTAGATGGGCATTTATGAGAATAGAATGAATTTATTACAATTGGCATCCTTTTAGTGTTCCCTTTTAAGCTTTTAGAAAGTTATTTCAATAGTATTACTTTTCCTGGAAGATACCAGTGTGTGGTCAGTATGAATATATAGATCTTTTATATATTTTCAAAGTCACAGAATTGATTTTCTTAATGTATGAGTTGTAGTGGAAAAGTGCTTAGACTGTTGAGTACAGTGTAGACCAAGCTAGTACAAATTCAGATCTTTTATGTTTTTTTCATTTTTGGCTACGATAACAGGTCAGCAATGATCCTTCCCCCCAGCTCATGAACTCTGCTGTTACAGTGGGGGAGTACCTGTAGGCAGTATGAAACAGGTGGACATATTTGTGCTTCAATAAAACTTTATTTGCAAAGTGAGGCAGCAGTCATATTTGGCTCTCAAGTTGTAGTTCAGTGAATTAGAATTTAAAGCAAAAGAGAGCTTCTCGCTGTAGTATTTCTCTGTTGTCACATGTTTTGTTAACTTTGCTTAAATCCTTTTCTAACTCAGTCCTTTCATGCCTACTTCTGCCTCCTTTAACTTTACATTTTCATTCACCCATGTGAGTGTTACAGTGCTTTTATATCATTAGAGTTTATTCTAGGGTCTCTAACATCCTTATAACACCCTTAAACTTCTTTCTACCCTTGTTACTAAAACTCCTTCAGTCAAATTCATCATTTGCTAAGTTTCAAGAGAGAATGATGGTAAAGAAGTAAAGGTCCCGAATATCAAGTAAAGATAGACTCCCAAGCAATTTGGGTGGTGGTGGATGACTTACTAAAGGAGCCAAGACTTACACTCTCTCTTAAAAAGCTGGGTAGAAATAAAGTATTAAAAAGAAGAGTATTTCAGTATGTCATTTACTAGGGGAAGCTCAATATCGCCTCCCTCTCCCCCATACCCTGAATAATGGTGAGTCCTACCATGGATTGGTCTTTTTCAAGGTCATTCTGTGGAGTGTAGGGATAACGATGTGACTTGGTTTTTTTCTTGGGAACCTGTCACTTTGAATTCTCTTTTCCTTCTATGTGATTAGTAAGACAGAATGGGGAAGGGTGCTGACCTGCCCCGGGAAAGCCAAAGACCTGAGTCTATACCAGCTTTGCTTTCAGAATTTTGACAAATGGGCCTCTCTCTGCTTGGCTTGATTTATCCCTCCCTCCCTCAGTACTGTGAACTGAACCCAGGGCCTTCAATGAACTGTATCCCAAGTGCTTTTTAATGTTTTGAGACTAGGTCTCACTTAAGTTGCTGAAGATGGACTCAAACTTAGGATATTTCTGTTTCAGCCTCCCAGAGTGCTGGGATTATGGGCGTATGCTTCTTGTTTTCTGAAGGACTCTTTAACATAGGTAAAAGTGTCTTCCTGAATAGCTATGAGTCTTTCACACTCAGCTATGGGGTGTGGTGGCTCACACCTGTAATCCCAGCACTCCAGGAGGCTGAGGCAGGAGGATCGTTTTGAGTTCAAGACCAGCCTGGGCTACAAAGTGAGCGTAAGGCCAATCTGAACTGCATAGAGAGACCCTGTCTCAAAAAGACAAAAATGTACAAACAAAACAAAACAAAAAACTATGAATTAGCATTTCTCATGTGCACATATTTTCCTGTGGACTGTGTCAAAAGAAGCGGTAGCTGTTGCAAGATGGATGGCTTATTGGTCCGCATTTCATTGCTGGGACAGGATACCTGAATATACAACTGAAAGGAGAAAAGTGTTATTTGGCTCATGGTTTCAAAAGTTTCAGTCCATAGTCAGCTGATTTTTAAGGCAGAAACTGTGTCGGAAGAATTGGTGGAGGAAAGTTACTCAAGTCCTGGTAGCCAGGAAGCTGAGCATGCAAGGAAAAAGCAGGGAGGATGGACCCTTCAAAGGAAGCCCCAGGGACCCCTTCCTCCAGCCAGGCCCCACCTCCTCACAGCCCAGTCAGCAGGGGACTCCTCACTGGTGGAGGAGCCCATGGATGAGGTTAGCGCTGTCCTGTCGCTGTCGCTGTCATTGTTCCTACAGAGCTCTGTGGAGATGCTTTGAAACTAAGCCACAGCTTGGGTTTCTGCACCTGTCAGTCTCCTTCACAGTAGTTACAGCCCAGCAGGTGAGCACGGAATATGGGCAGGGTGCTGAGTTTGAAAGTACAGCTGTGTGTGGAGAAGGGAAGCCCCTGCTCTGCCACGCCTTGTGTATTGTTTCTTCTGTAGGTGCAGCTGTAGGCCTGGAAGACAGTAGCTGTAGTAAGTAGGGTCTTGAGTTTCCAGGACCTTTGGTGAGCCAGCTAGTCTGCCTGAATTGCCCTATACTGCATGAATAACTTCACAAAACTCACAGTGCTTCTACATCCTACTTGTTTCACCAGTTTCTGGTACCTGGTGCTGGAATTGACTTCTAAAGCCAAAGTGAGGCCACATTACATGAGCATATCTCTAGGACAGTGGTGTTTAGATTCTAGATTGTTGGACTGGGTAGTGTCCCATTCTTTTTACCTCAAGAGGAAGAAAGGGAGCACATCTCTAAGGCTTTAGTAAGTTGTGAACATCATGCTGTTTGAGCATGACAATTTGACAGAAGGCATTAAAGGCAGACCGGAAGAATGAGAGTGTTACCATGCAGGGAATATGGTGTCATGTGAAATTAAGGTTGGGGAGCTATCAGGAGAATTTCTAAAACCCACGGACTAAAATGGAAATAAAAACCTGTCCCCCAAACTTGGGTTCTAGGAGTCAGGCTCCCTTGGGGGAAAGATAGAAATCAGGCAGTGAGTGAATAAACCACAGCAGCTGACCTGTGTGAAAAGTGATATGGGTGGGTGTGATGAGGGGACCACAAGAAGCTTGAGAGAGCCATGCGCAAGCTGAGCGCTGGTGCTGGCAGGTGCCAGAGACTCCGGAGCCTGTGGAGCAGAGTGGTCCTGCCAGAATCAGGCCCCAGCCTCGCGCTGAGGCCCTGCTGGTGTCCACAGGACGCTCACTCCAAGACACAGTGCAGTGGAGGAAGGGGAGCCTTGTCCATTCTAGCAGCGTGGGTGCCCACTACTTTTTACCTTCTCCAGTTCCAGAATCTGCTTCTCCTCTTCATCCAGACTTTGAATTCTGCTTTGCAAGAAAGCTCTTTCCCAAGGGTCTGGGCTTCCCTATCTGGAGCTCCTCTGGTCCCGGGTGTCCTGTGGCGCCCAGAGGTACCAGCCCAGGTTGGACAAATCCCATTAGAATTGGACTTCTAAAAAATACAGGAGAAATTTCAGTCACATTTTTGTTTAGAGCACGGCAAAGTTTATTCATTATTTTAAATAATTCCTAATCTTTAAAAAAAAAACAAACCATAGGGGGATTAGAAAAGGAACATTTTAAATTTGAAATATTTAAACAGGACATAACACTGATACAAGAGGCTTTGGGGAAGAGGGTAAGGCCAGGGCTTCTGGTAATGTGAAGCCTCTTATCTCAGGACATAGTGCTGGGCCATAAAAACATTCCCTGATTGTTTGATCAAGAAGCTCATGTGTGCCCTACAGGGAACTCCTTTCTCTGTGGCTAGGTGGCCTCATCTGTCCCCTTTCCTTCTCTCTTGTTTCATTTGCCGTACAACATTAATTTTTAATGTTTTAAAAACAGACATTTGTGCCAAAATAGAAGCATGCTAAACAGATCAGTCTAAGTACAAAAACAGTTACATGAAGCTTCATATTTGATATTCTAATTTTTGTTTGTCTTTGGTGCCGGGGATTGAAATGACCTTGTGCTTGCTGGACAGGCGCTTATGCCACTGACCCAAATCCCCGGCCAAAGCTTCATATTTGAAATCTGTCATAACCAATATTACGTGCATAGAAAAATGCCAATCCAAGTGAAAGAATTAACTTCAAGTTTTAAATGTATATGGTTTATTCAGTTCTTCTCCCTTCTTCAAAACCCTGCAGGTAATATATGCTTTGAACACTAAAAATGATGAGCATGAATCTGCAATTCAAGCCCTCAAAGATGCACATGAGGAAGAAATCCAACAAATTCTTGCAGAAACAAGAGAAAAAATACTGCAGTATAAAAGTAGAGTAACAGAGGAGCTAGACCTCAAGAGGAAGATCCAAGTTTTAGAAGCATCCTTGGAAGATCACATAAAAATGAAGCAGCAGGCTTTGACGGAGTTTGAAGCCTATAAGCACAGAGTTGAGGACATGCAGCTTTGTGCAGAAGCCCAGCATGTTCAGCGCATCGTCACCATGTCCAGAGAGGTTGAGGAGATCAGAAGGAAATTCGAAGAACGGTTACGGAGCTTTGGACAGCTCCAGGTGCAGTTCGAGAAAGACAAGCGGCTGGCCCTGGAAGACCTGCAGACTGCTCACCGCCTGGAGGTGCAGGAGCTGTTGAAATCGCAGCAGGATCACAGTGCCTCCGTGAGCAAAGGGCAGGAGAAGGCAGAGGAGCTGCACAGGAGGGAGGTGGAAGCCTTAAGTAAAAGCCTGGAGGAGCTCAGACTTGAAAAGAGAAAGCTCGTTGAGGAGTACGAAGGCAAGTTGAATAAAGCGCAGTGCTTTTATGAGCGTGAGCTTGATACTCTGAAAAGGTCACAGCTTTTTACAGCAGAAAGCCTGCAGGCTAGCAAAGAAAAGGAAGCTGACCTTCGAAAAGAATTTCAGGGACAGGAAGCAATTTTACGGAAAACCATAGGAAAATTAAAGACAGAGTTACAGATGGTCCACGATGAAGCCAGCAGCCTTCTTGACAAATGTGAGAGGCTTCAGACAGCACTCACCACGGCTGAGAGCAATGCTCAGGTGGGTCAGGAGTAGCTGATCAGGGATTTCTTCCGCTCCCCTTCAGTGAAGCTCAACTGTAGCGCGGCATTGCTGGCTTAGGGTCACTTCTTTGATTTCTACCACTTCACACTCCCTCCCTCGTTTTTACCTTTTTCTGTGTGAGAAAAATCAATGAAGGGTAGTTTTTATTACCTATACCTGTTGTCAGAATTTCAGATCCCAAGGGACCAAAAGTTCTTCCAAAGAAAAAGATTTTATTTGAATAACACACTGATATTTTCTCTAAGTGATTTGGGGGAATTAAGATATTGGGCTTGGGCTTAATTATGGTTTTTCTTTTAAGTAATAGTGGTCTGCCCATTAGACCTATTTAGGCATTAAGCAAAAATTGGTTGCTTTTTATGTCTAAATAAAGGCATGGCACAAATTTGAAAAAAAGCTAAAAACCTGTACAGGATTTGTTTTATTGGCATAGAAATTTTCTTAGCTGTGTTTTAAATATTTGTGCAGCATTAGAGTGGCAAAGGTAGAATCATTTCCTGATGAGCTCGTGTGGCTTATGATAGTGTCAAGTATCAGCAGTACTTCACAAATACAAGATTTGCTATAGTCAAGTAGGACTTCTCGGTAAGATGCAGCTAATGCTTATAGCTTAAATTGTTTAGCTTACTGTCATTCTTGCATTTTAACAGTGGCTATTTAATCTTTCTCAGATTCTTCAAAAACAACTTGATGATGCCAAAGAGGGAGAAATGGCCTTATTAAGCAAGCACAAAGAAGTGGAAAGTGAGCTAGCAGCGGCCAGAGAACGTTTACAACAGCAAGCATCAGACCTTGTCCTCAAAGCTAGTATGTCTGTCCATAGTGTATGGCGCAATGCCCAGAAAACCAACACTTCCAAGTTCATTCAAGACAAAATTTGAATGTTTAAAATTTTTTTCTAATTTAATTTTTTTTTTTTTTTTTTTGTCTTTTTGAGACAAAGTTTCATTATGCGGTTCAGGCTGGCCTTGAACTCACTGTGTAGCCCAGGTTGGCCTCAATCTTGAAGCAATCTTCCTGCCTCAGTCTCCTGAGTGCTGAAATACAGGGGTATGCCATCATGCCCAACCTAATTTTAAATTTCTTCTACTTTTTAAAATTCTTTGGACTATAGCCATTTGTGGTGGTGCAAACCTGTGATTCTAGCCCTTGGGAGGCTGAGGCAGGAGGATCAGGAGTTTCAGGCCACCCTTACTAACAGCAAGTTCTACTCTCATTTCCCCAAAAAGCATTTGGCTGTAAATATGTAAAGAAGTAATATATTACTAATTAATCAAAAGAAGCAAATGATGGCTTACATTATTTTTAGGAATGCATTTTCTTAAAACTTTAAGAGTTAGGTAAAACACCAATAAATCAGTAAAAGAAAAAAAAATCAGTAAAAGAAAAGTAAACCAGTGTTCCCAAGAGGTGTCGTCCTTTACAAACATGTATTTTTGGGCTGGGGATTTAGCTCAGCCGTATAAGCACTTGCCTGGCAAGTGAGAGGTTGTGAGTTTGATCCCCGGTACCAACAAAACAAAACAAAACAAAACAAAACCTGTGTTTTGTAGTAGTTAAGTTGGTTGAACAGTGTGTGATGTGCAGTGGGCTTGTCATGAAGGTTCCTTCAGTACCCTTGAGCTGAGTTTCACTCGGAGGCAGCCAACGTGCCCTTGCAGGGTCCTCACTAGAGAAGGGGCTGCCCCACCTAGGATCCGATATGGGCTTGGGTCCCACTGAGGGCCTTGAGTGCCCCACTCCTGTTGGGAGCCTTCTCTGGTTTTGATTGGCTCTCCCTTCCCACAGAGCAGTGACCTTCAGCTCCCAGTGGCACTGCCTGGAGGGTGTGTGGGCTCCACACCAGAGGTTCTGACCTGGGGTCTGGGCTGGCTGCATTTTTAACCAGAGTTCTCAGGGCTCCAGAACTGCTGCCTTGAGCTCTGCCTCCTGCAAGACTCTGTTTGCCTACTCACTTTTTATCTCTGCCTCCCTACCCGGCTCTCTTTTCCTCACCCCTTTCTGCTGCCTGTTACTTTATTTACTCATAGGCTTGCTGTCCTTATCTAGTACCATCCTCTTATCTAAAGCAAATTAGGTTTGCCTGAACTCTTGTTTACCGCCTTTGTTCCCTGCATATAGAAATTCTTCTGTTAGGATTTTTTAAAAAGTTTGAAAAAGGAATAAATTACTCCTTTTTGCTAGGTAGTATCTGCCAGCACCTTACCTTAGTGTCAGTCTCTTACCTTGTTCTGCTCCCAGTGGACTTCACAGACCATGAAGAGTTGCTCCTACTTCAGCTTGTATTGCTTACGGTCTTAAAAATAAAATGCAGCATGGTCGAGGTATAGGGAACAACATTGGCGATGTAAATATTGACTTCCTAGTTTAAATTATTATAATTGGATAAGAAGGAATCTTATGAAAAATATGTTCCATTTTATACAATAAGAAAATCAAAGAGAAATGTGTATATAGAGACCCCTTATTGTATTTATGTATAAAATACAATTGTGTTGTTAAAGATAAACTGTTTGATACCCTGGTGCAGCTGATTCTGCAATTAAAGGGATTTTCCTTGCTGGGGGCAGGTCATATTGGAATGCTTCAAGCAACTCAAATGACCCAGGAGGTTACAATTAAAGATTTAGAATCAGAAAAATCAAGGACCTATGAACGATTATCTCAGCTTGAAGAGGAAAGAGCTTTTTTGCAAAGCAGAACTCAAAGTCTGGATGAAGAGCAGAAGCAGCAGATTCTGGAACTGGAGAAGGTAAAAAGCAGTGGGGCACCCACCCCAAGAAAAAGGGAAGGGAGACTCGCTTCCCCTCACTTCTGGATGGGAGTGCTGGGTGCCTTCCACACAGTGTAAGGCGTAAATCTAGACTGTTGCACATTGTGGATATGCTCAGAATCTGGGGGAAATGATCTGTAATGCAGAAACTTAAGGCACTTCAGCTTGTTTCAGGCCATAAGCTGAGTAAATTCTTAGGTCAGTGGAATTGTTTCTCTAGTAATGAAGAGTATTAGTATGTACACACTTAAGACATTTTTATAAAACTAAGGACAGGCTTTAAGCTCTGAGTAGTCATATATCAGCATGTTGAATTTCTAGGTGAAACAGGACATCATTTATAGAGCCACCACTGACTGTTCTAGTTTTTCAGTATCCACAGAACAGGCAGGAAAGTTTTGGTCATCCTTTCCTTTCTCCACCCTGTGACAGCTAAGCGCCCTGAAGAATGTCCATGTCCGCTCTGTTTGCTCTTGGTTTCTTCTCATCCAGTCCTTAATCTGGTGTGGTCTTTTCTTCCCCACAGTGCTCCTGGGATGTGCCAGGTGCTGGCCTGCTGGTCTTCCCTTCCTGTGATACCCACGGCCTGCGGGGTTGTGGTGTCTCACTTTTCTTGGTGCCCCACACTCTCTCCTGTTTCCCTCCCCCTTTCCTGACCTCCAGGCTTGTTTGAACCTTCTGCAGTTCCCTTCCCACTGGTGTTTGCAGCATTTTTGTGTGACAGTCTGTTGTCGTACACTCCAGTACCATCAGGGAGCCTGCTGTAGTGGGTCTTCCTGTGTCTGTAAGGCCAGGTCAGAGCTAACTTTCCACTGGACATAAACACGTCAGTGTGTGCAGAACTTTCTCCTCTCTCACTTCTCATTTCAGCCGATACCAGGAGTGACTGTTGACTGCTGTTTTGTCAGTTTCCTTACCTGCTCCTGAGCCCTGTGGTCCTGGTCCTTTGCATACTCTTATTCTATTCTCCTGCCTTTGTTCCCATTGGCAGGTCTGCTGTTGCTCACTGGGATTACAGGTCTAGCATCCTAACTGTTCTTCCCGCCTTTAGTCAGCTCAATGGCCTGACATAGTGGTTTTTAAAACTATGTTACTTACTTCAATTATAGTGGCTTCTCATTTCCTTCAGAAAAAGTTCGAAGTCCTCAGTCCCTTCTCCTCTCATGGGCAGCCCTGCTTGCGTGGAGGCCCCCCCACCCCAGCCTGTGCCTTGGGGCTGTGTGAACATCCTGTGTCCCTAAACCTGGCCACCTAGCTGGTTTGCTCCCCGCCCCTCCATCCATCCCAAAGCTGGTTCCGACAGCAGGCCTCACTTGGACATGTCTCATCTTTGGTTGTCCTGTGACCTTGCTGTGGAAATTAAATGAGAGAATGGGCTCAGCAGCTCAGTATTTTCCCAGTCACTGCCTCTCCCCCGCCCAGCACACGCCTTTCCCACCTGGTCTGTTTAGCTCCTTCCGCTGCTGTCTTGGACACATGCTGGACACCTCTTCCTTGGAACTTGAAAGACTGCATTGCCGCTGCCTGTTGAGTTCTTTCGTCAGCAGTCTGTGGTACATAGTTGGCACACAGAATTGTGTTGGGCAGTATCACTCTGTACTGTTCCGACAGCCGAGAAGTCTTTCTTCTTTAAGCTTGCAGATGCACCAACTTGCATTTGGTTCTAACCTCTCCATACGCCATTTCTAGATTTAAAATTTCAGTTCTGCCTTGTTTCTTTTGAGAAGATTAGTGATGTTTGCATGTTTCAAAGTCCAGGTCCTGTAGCATTCAGTTCAGTCATGCTTGTGTATTTACAAGTTGTTCAAATACTAGTAGTAGTCTTGAGGAAAACAGGTGCTAATAATTGACTTTTATTTGTTTTAATTTAAGAAAGTAAATGATGCAAAGAGAACTCAGCAAGAATATTATGAAATGGAGCTTAAAAACCTGCAAAACAGGTTGGAAGGGGAGGTAACTCGATTAAATGAAGCCCATTCGAAAACTCTGGAAGAATTGGCCTGGAAGCACCACGTGGCAATTGAGACTGTCCACAGCAATGCAGCGCGAGACAAGAAGACCCTGCAAGTGGTGAGTAAGCCTGGAGCTCCTGGATGCACTGCACTGGTGCGCTGTCAGCAGGTGCTGGTGTAGTTTGTCCTGTGGAGACAGGGTTTGCTTCAGTTGGTGGCTCCCATCTCGAGCATAGAGAAGTCATAGTCAGACAGAGTCCCTAATGTGGGGCATGGACTCTTTGAACCTGTAGGAGGCCACTGTACTCAATGGCAGCTGTGAGTCAGCCTAGCAGGTGAACTGCTCAGGAAGCTTCAACCAGGAAAAAGCCCCATCCTTGTGCAGAACGTTTTGGTCCCTGGGAGAGGCTTTGAGCATGTGCCAGAGTTAGCTTGCTGATGGACAGCTGCAGCACAGAGAGTGCTATGCGGCAGCCTTGGGCCTCCTGACAGCAGCCAAGATCCACCTTAGCCAGCTCCCACCTGAGAAAGGAAGTGGTGGGCCTTGACATAGTTCCTGGCAGTTCGTACCCTGGAGCCAGCACTGCCCAAATGGTCCACACACGTGCTTTCTCCACTCTTTGGATGGGACCACTGATTTGATCACAAGGCCTATGTTACTGAAGGCAGACTGTGCTCAGCCACATGCAGCACATAAAGTGGGCCAGACCCCGAGCTTGAGGCTCAGCTCTGTTAGTGCCTGAGGGGCAGGCGAGCACTGTGAACAGGCATCAGTGATGTTGCTGTGATGTGTTTCCATTCACATGCTGTGTAGTTTCGTATTTTTCACCATAGCTTGAGGTCTCTCACCTGACAGTGTACCTGGAGGAGGTGATGCAGCATGCTGGAACCTGCAACCCCGAGGAGGGCAGGCAGCCCTTGGATTGGAGGGGCCTCCTCTTCCTGAGGAGAGCGGCTTGCTGTGCTTAAAACCACTGTGCAGACAGTGTACAGTGTGCATCCTTGGAGGTCTGATATTTTAGAGTCTGCCAGGAAGAGGGGCTTTCGTGACAGGAAGAGGGGCTTTCGTGACAGGAAGAGGGGCTTTTGTGACCTAGACACCCATCTCGAATGCTTTCTGGAAGAGAGCATCTCCCCCAGTTGGCACCATGCTGCAGGAATGAGCATGTCCTGTGTACAGGGGCTTTGGAAGCCAATGCCTGATCTTCTCAGCATGGTTGTACACTGGGCCCTCTTGGCCACACCTAGTGCATCCTCAGACCTGGCTTTGTCATGAGACTGTCTGGCACAGGACCCCGCTTATGCCTCTGCTCACCTTCTGTGGTAACACGGAGCTGCACATGACATGCTGCGCATTGGTTCCTCTGCCTGCGTGCAGCACTCCACTGCTGCCCTCGGTCTCTCCCTAGTACATGCCTTGCGACAAGACCGAGCAGCTCCTTGCTCTGAAAGCCTTCCCAGGCAGCTAGACCTCCCATTGCCCTGTACCTGCGTTCCCTGCTGTCTAGCAGTGTCTGATCTTAAGCAGTGTTCTTCAGTTACTTGATAGTAAGGGCCGATGTGATACCTTACTGCCTTTGCATCCCAGCTGTTACGCAGGATGCTTGGCAGACAGTACATGCTCTTTAGTAAACGTTTTTACTGGTCATGATGCTCAGTTGCCTTAATTTTTATTTGTGAATTTTCTGCTACATTTTGGTATTAGATAACTGAATTTCGGAAGTATTACTGGATTTTTTTTGTATATGTAAATATAGAATTCTGAGTTCAGTAGAATTAGAATATTTTCTTTATCTCACCAAATTATTCACATTACAGTTTTCTCTACAGTGGTACCTTGATTTATGAACTTAATTCGTTTTGTGATTTTGGAGAAGACTTGGATTTGTGTTTGTGTGGAGAAGATGGTTGTGGTCATGTTTGTCACCCTATGCAGTTGTGAATGGAAGCAAAATTTTGCAGAACTCTTCTTAGTGAATCAGATTTTTTGCAAACAGAAGCATTCATGAACCAAGGTAGTCCTGTGCAGTACCTTGTAGCACGATCTAGACCAGTCACTTACTCTCATCATTTAAACACAGTTATTCAATACATGCATCATGTAAGTGATTCAAAATGTAAGGGTCCAAGCCACTAGGATTCAGTGGTGTCGCTACTAACTCAGGTATATTTAGGGTAAGGGCAAAACAGGAAATGGAATGTTCTTTCTCCCAGAGTCTTTGAATTATATAATATCTGCAATCCTGTTAACTTTTTAAAATTCTTTTTTCTGAGGAATTGGAGGAACAGTATAAAAAGGAGAAACTGGCCCTGGAAGAGGATAAGAATCGGCTTCAGCGGGAGCTGGAAGACCTGAAGGAAGAGCTGGCAGCCGAGCTGAGCATGGCTGCTCAAGAGGCAAGAGCTCTTCAGGCCTCTCACCTGTGTGACGCGTGACACGTGATGTGTAATGGTGCAGGGGCTTCTCCTGTGAAGCTGCATGGTCGGCGAGCCTCAGTGCAGAGTACAAGTCACAGCAAACACTTTGGTTGATGTGACGTTTTTCATAACACTTTGGTTATATCCCAGAAGGTAAAATTTACCACCGAAAACATTAAACCAAGGTGTTTTTGTGGGGAAAGCAAAACAGAAAATATCACCTTACCGGAAAGAAAACAGAAAAGGTATCTTTGCTCTTTTGTAAAACACTAGTGTTGTCTTCTGTGCACTTTCTCTCTCTCTTTCTCTCTCTCTCTGCCTCTCTGTGCCTCTCTCTCTCTCTCTATGTCTCTCTTTTTGTTTTTAAGACCAGTTCTCACTGTGTAGTACAGGCTGGCCTCAGACTTGATTGTATAGCCCAAACTGGCCTCACCTCCCCAGTGCTGGGATTGCAGGCATGTGCCACTGTGCTTAGTTTGTCTCCTTTTTAAAAAGAGAAACAGTAAGTTCTAGATAGTTCCATCTAAAATAAATTTTCAATTCCATATGAAAAAATTTAGCTTTGAAAAGTTTAAGAATAGGGTATAATACAAATATGGTAAGTCAAAACTTTGTGAGTGAAGTGCACACAAAGGCTGTTTAATTTAAAAACAGTGTTGCAGTGTGCTTTCCCTACCATCCCTGGTCTAGGCTGTGTGCTAGGTAAGTGTCCCTGCTTTCTTTCTTCATCACTTTGCTGCCAGCTTGTCCTTCCTGCGGCTTTTTGGGCATCTTTCTCAAACTCAGTTCTTGGCTTAAAGCTTTCTGTCTTATCAGCTTTTCCTGCCTCCAAGTCCTGTGTCCTCTCCACTGCTTCTGCCCACAGAAGCCACACCAAGATGCGCCAGGACTACTGGGTAGGCCAAGCCTTTGTGCGCAGTGTTCTGAGATGGTTTCAGAGATGCATGCAGAGAGAGTGCCTAGCACACTTCCCAGGGGGCGGAGTAAGCAGTCCCTGATCTTTGCCTGGCCTGGCTGGGCTGCCCAGGGAGCTCTGCAGGGTTTCCAATATGCATGCCTTGCACAGAACCACAGTCCTGTGTGACTGCCCATGTTTCCCATATGGGTCCCTCATGGGAGTTGGGAGTCTCTAGATGCTTTACCTAAGCAACCTTCCAACCTGCAGGCTGAGTTGCACTGGGAAGAATGCTAGAAACTAGGTATGAGGGTGCTTTCAGGCTGCCTTTTCAATCACCTTTCAGCACTTGCTCATGTGGAGAGAGTGTGTCCCTTTTGTCTGGGACACCTCTCCTCTGTTGTTCGTTGCTGACTTGAGCTCCAGAGGTCATAAGCATTTTCATCTCCCTTCTTCTCTTAAAGGATAGGAAACTCATAACATTAGCCAGTGAATCAGAATGCTTCTCTAGAGTTCTGCTTTGTACACACCCTCTACAGAAAGCTTCTCTAGAGTTCTGCTTTGTACACACTCTCTACAGGTCAGAAGAATTTTTTTAATTTCCTCACTTTAAAAATTATGAAAAGATTTTGAGTTTTTTGCATCTATTGAGATGATAGTTTTTTCCTTTAATTTTTTAATGTGGTACCTTATATCTGGTACTGGATCAATCTTGAATTTCTAGAATAGGTCCTAGTTATATGTATTATCTTTTTCATATAATGTTAGATTCAGTTTGCTGATAATCTAGTTCATCATTCTTGAGCCTGGGTTTGAGTGAGCTTGCCTTATATTAGCCTCATACAGTTAAGCAGGACACAGTTTCTTCTGTTCACCAAGAGACTTGTGTGCGATTAAAACTTTTTTTGTCAGCACCACTCTGGTTAGAAATTGTGATTCATAAGCCAGGAATGGTGGCACAAGTCTGTAATCCTGGCCCTCAGAAGCCTGAATGAGGCAGGAGAATTGTGGAGGTTCTTGCTCAACCCTGCTCACCAGGACAGGGTTTTTCCTGGGAAATGGATGTTACCAGGGTGTAAATATTTTTGTTCATGTTTTAAAAAGTATTTTCTTTCCATATAGTTCTTCCTCTAAATGGAATGACTGGGCCAGAGGGTACGAATGGATTTTGAAGCTCTTACTACTTATTATTAAATTCGTCTCCAGAAAAATTGTAACTAGGTTCCAGTGACGTGTTTGCATACTTGCTTATGAAGCACCTGTTGACTGCATGGCACCTTCTAGGTGGAGGAACACTGTTAACAAGATGTCAAGAAACCCATAGTCTTCAGTGGCTGATAGGATTCTGTGCTGTCACTGTAGAGTCCAGAGAAAGGAGTGGTTCTCTGATCATAGGGTTCCTAAAAGCTGTGAAGAATATGATATGGTGTGTCATGAAATGATACAGTATAGTATAGGAGAATTCAGAAAGGTGATATGGGAGATGGTCCTTGAAAGATGGGTATCAACTTACTTGCTATAGATGTGACAGAAGTTAATACGGGCTTGAGGACTTGGCATAAGTGCCGTCATATTATTAAACAATTTCCTGTCGTGATGAACAGTGGAAAGCCCTGTGTCACTACATGGGGATTTCTGTTCCTCAACACAGTGGCCAGTTTAGGGTGTGGAGTAGTACCCTTAGCCTCTCGTTGCTCAGTCCCAGCAGTGTGTATCCCTCCTCATCTCCAGACACTGCCAGATATTTTCTGGGGACAACTGGCCTGGACTGAGAATTGCTGCACATGGCCATAGCATGCACTTGGGGCTTGAAAGAATGTGTAGTAGAAAAGATGTGGAAGTCAAGTGGTGAGGGGCTCTTGTGCCATAACAGAGCTTTGGACTTGATCTCGATGACACCATTACATAGTCTTCTTAGGAAAGGACTGTGTCGCACTAGGAGGATCGTTAGCATTGCATAGATGACATAAGATGCTAGCACGTTAGTCCAGGCCAGAAATTATTTGCATTCTGATTTGGAGGTAAAACTGGGAATGAAGAGGATTAAAAAATACAACGTATAGGACTTTATGCGGTGAATGATAGAAAATAACTATGGTACCTAGCCTCGGGTATTTGGGCAGATAAGGATACTACTGTTGAGCAGGAGGAATTGCAGGAGGAAAATACATGGGGATAGCAAGACCTAGAGTCGTTTGGATATGTAGGTTCCTCAGACATCCAGGCTGCATCGGAGTGTGTGTGAGCTCCAGAGAGGGCGCTTGGCTGTGCAGGCAGGAGTTCTCTGAGGATCTTTCCAGTTTCAGTAGAGAGGGCAGCAGTGAGGTTAGTGGGTTTCATCTGAATAGCAGTGGATAAACAAAAGAGGAGACAGAGACTTTAGATCCCATGTCCAGCCTCAGTGTCCAAAAACTGCAAAGGATTGAAATGCAATATGAAATCACATGTATGGATACAAATAAAATATGAAAATGCAAGTGACATGCCTTGGGACAAAGAAAACATTTGGAAAATGACACTAAAATCTTGATTAAAAACAATATTTGTGGGGCTGGGGATTTAGCTCAGAGGCATAAGTGCCTGCCTGGCAAGCGTGAGGTCATGAGCTCAATCCGTGGTACTAAAAAACCACATTTGTATAGTTGCAGCTAAAAACTTTTACAGATAAGGATATACTATAAGCAAAATTAAACCGGGGAAACAGTTGTGAGGGAAAGAGTAAGTGCTTGATGAATTTGATGACTAACAAAGAATTCATGTCTTTAATGCTGTAAGAGTGTTTTCAGAACTGTAGGAAAAATACAGACACTCCACTTATTTGCATAGGCTAGAAAAGAATATGAAAAACAAGGTCAGCCTCACTATAACTTAAGAACTGGAAATTCTTAAGTTATTCCATTACCATAGAATTAACTGAGCTGCCATTCCATTACCATAGAATTAACAGAGGTAGACACTGAGTGACACCCCACAGCTGATGCAGGTAGAGGAGGAGGAGTCGGGAGCCGCTGCTGGAAGCCAGCATTCCTAGAAAGGGGATCAGCAGCACACACGAGTCTGAGATGGGCAAGTCCTTCAACTCGGCAATTGTGTGTGTTTAACTGAGCAGATGGTGAGGATTGCCCAGAACATCTCAGCACTCCAGAGTGCAGACATTAAGAGCAGCTTAAACTTCCACCAAGCTCTGTCTGCCTGGAAGAAAAGGAATCTTGCTCAACTGCCAGGAAGGGTCATGTGCTTCTTTGGGGGTGTCTGGGGTACGCCATACCCAGGGTGGGGCCTTCTGCCAGCACTGGCAGGGCCTGATGGCTTAACACCACCCTGCTGCAACACAGGGTCAACAGGAGTTGGCATCGGAGCCGACTTTATCAGGGATAAAGGAGGTGGTCCACTTTTTTCTGTAATTGACTCGTTCACTTATTTACTAAGTGTGGAGTGGCTGTTAGGTACTGAAGGCCTGTGCTGGGCACAGCTGTTGTGAAGAGAGCCCAGGAGCGAGTATTGCATGTCAGCAGGCATTGTCAAGGAGCAAGTGTGACCAGGAAGGAGTAGACAAAGCCTGGGCTGAGGAGTCCCCGGGATTGCATGGGTGCCCTGTTGATGGGTGGAGTCCTATATCCTGGCTGACTGTGTTCTGTTCCCTTGCATGGTTTGCCCTTTATGCTTGGCTCTCCTTCTGTTCTCTCACCACCACCTTACACACCCATTAAGTCAGTAAAGCCAGAATTTGAATCTGGGTGGGGATTTCTGGGCTGAATTTTTAGCTAGTACAACCCCCAGGAGGGAAGGCTGAAGAGCTGGGGTGGGGTTCCCTGAGCTGTGGAAGGGTTGAATATTAGCTAGGCAGGAGGTGGGGTGGGAAGCGTCCTGTGCACCTTTAGGGGCGCCTGCCTGAGGGTTGAGCTCGCCTCATGTGTATGTGTAAGTCACCAGGATACGCGCCTTGGTCTTGCAAGGATGAACAGAAGAGGACAGACCTGGGTAGAGAGGAGTAGGCCTCTGGGGACGGGTTCCACTTAGGGTGCCATTAAGTAATAGTAACCTGAGTATTGGTTTCTATTGAAATAACAGGAATTCCAGCTCAAACTAGCTGACATGTGTGACTGAGATGTCCATGGATAGTGTTAGCGTCAGCATTAACAGGTTCAAAACTGACTTGGTGATGCTGGAAACAAGTTTCTCTTTCCCCCTGCAGTTGAGTTTTCTCTTTGTGTTCATGCATTCCTTTAGGTGCATGTGCAACTAGAAAAAGATCTTTTTTAGGAGCTCTTCCTCCTTTTTTAAAAAATTTTTTGGTGGTACTGTGGATTGAACCTGTGGCCTTTGCACTGAACTACATCTCCACCCCTTTTTTATTTTGAGATTGGTGTCACTAAGTCACTCAGTGCAACCCATTCAGGCTGGGTCCAAACTTGTGATCCTCCTTAGCCTCCCAGATTGCTAGGATTATCAGGCATGCACCTAGTTGCTCATAGGAGTGTCTTTCAAGTCCTAAGAGCTCTGTGAGGAGAAAAGTTTAACCCCCGTGTCTGCTCCTAAACCATGCCCATGGCCAGCAGACTGAGATTGTATTGATTTACATATCTATCGACCCCTTCACCCTGCTAAGACCACAGGGCCCTACAAGGCTGGGGAGCTGATTCCCCAAATGCCAAAAGGAAGTTTTGATATGGGGACAATAGAAGTTTTCCACACATACTGTTTTTATTATATTACAAAAAACAAACTTTAATGTTATGTTTGTCACTTGCTTTTTTTTATTGTATTGTGCAGGAATTGAAAGATTTTGCCCATTTAAATATTTATCTGTCTCTGATTACATTTTTAGTTTCTTTAACATACCCTCTTTAATTCTTTATGTGGTAACTAGAATACTGTTTTTTTACACATGTTTTTCATATATACATACAACTCATCTGAAAAATTTCTGGATTAAAGAATTTTTTTTCTTGTTTGTTAAATATGGTTATTATTTATTGATACCTGATATCTTTACTAATTAAATAATTTAACCTGCATATCCAATAACTGTAGTCTAATAACTCCTATCTTATAGTAACAAACCCTGAACTTGAAATAAGTTTTCGGCTCTGCTGTAGCTGCTGTCCACACAAACATTCATTCACTGCTGTGATATATGTTTATAGCAAAGCAGATCAGTACAAATAGTAGGGAAGATGTGAGTAAGAACATAGAAAAAGGTGGACATTAGAATATGGACAGATGTAATTTTAAAATATCAGCAGTGAATGCTGTGTATGAATATGCCAGTAATTTTTTTGTGTGTGCGAGTAGTGGCAATCAAACTCAGGACCTCATGCTTGCCAGGCAGGCGCTGCACCACGGAGCTATTTCCAGCTCACCAGCAATTTTTAAATTTGGAAACCAGGTGTCTTTCTGTAAGATTTTAAAGTATTAAAACGACTCAGTGTAGTGAAACAGCCCAACCAAATCAGTTACAACCCCATAAGAAAATAATCTGATAGGAATTTTAGAGAGGTACTAGGCCAGAGGGTTTAATGGATAACTTTTACAAAACTGTCAAGAAAAAGTGATTCTCTTTCTATGAAAATGAAAGCACAAAAAAATGGAAGCTTTTCAAATCATTTTATGAGCTTTGCATCCATTAGAGACATTGAAAGAATACACAACCAACCCCCATAATTTTTCAGCCCACACACATACACCATGCATGTCTGAAGAATTTTCATGGTTTTCTTTGTGATATCTGTATTTACAAGAAGAAATGCCAGGTATTATTTTAAGTTGCCAATCTTAATTTTGTAGAATTTTCACAAGCTTGGTGTTTTTAAAAAATGAAATACTTAATAGTATTTTCCTGGATAATTTAAAGTGTTACATTTATGGATTTCAGTTCTTACAATTAGAAAGTAGGGACAAACTTCATCAATCAACACATTGTTTGGCCAGGGGTTTAGCTCAGCGGCATAAGTACCAGCCTGGCAAGCATGAGGTCGTGAGTTTGATCCCCGGTACCAAAAAAAAAAAAAAAAAAATCAATACAGTATTCTTTTGCTTCAACTCTTTAAAGGCTTCCCAAGACAGATTTTATTTGGAAACACAGAAATCACAGCCTACCCTATAGGGTACATTTACAGCTTGTCCGTATGTATCCGTGTATATTTATTACTTTTGTAAATAGCAGAACAGGAATTCTCTTTAAGCCAACAGCTTGAGAGATGTATCCTTTTCATGTTGCCCTAAAACAAGGGAAAGCATACATATGGCGGTCTTTCCCCAAAACCACAGAGGATGAGGGTTGTCAAGACTATTTGAGTGCGTCTTCCAAAACCATTAAGAAAGAATCCGTTCATGAAAGTGGAGCTAACAAAGCGAGCTGGAGGGGCCGGAAGCGGGCGCCTCTGTGGCCTGAGCCGGAGGTCTGTTACATGCTCTGTTCCCTTGCAGGTCGCCCGCCTCCAGGACCTGGTGCGAAAGCGGGAGCAGGGTCTGGGCTCGGCTGAGGGCCTCATCTCCAGTCTCCAGGACTCCCAGGACAGGCTGCAGAGTGAGCTGGACGCCACCAAAGGCCGGCTTAGGGAGACCCGGGAGGCGCTGCTGAGTGTGGAGGTGACTGCTGCTTCTACTGTACACTGACCCCAGCCAGAGAAAGCACAGTGAAGTGGCCCCTTTGCTGAGAGCTTTCCGAAAGCTTCTGTACGGTAGTGTGCTCATTTCCAGGGCCACCCTATAAACAGCAGGAGTGTATTCTCCCTGTTCTGCAGCTAGAAGCCTAAAACGAGGCACGGGCAGAGCTGCCGCCCCAAACAACCCCTGCGGGACCCTCCTTTCCCTTGCCCTGCATCATGTGGCCGCAGCAGTCCTCCAGGCTCTGCCCGAATTTCAGTCCCTGCTTGTCTTCACAGTGGCCCCTGGTAAGGAGATGAGGGCTCGGCCTGCTCTAGCGTGACCTCAGTTTACCTGAGTGATCTGCACTGAACGTATTTGCAAATAAGCTCACGTTCTGTACGTGGGGCAGAGCGAGGACATCAGTCAAACGGGGATAGCTGGTGTGTGCGTACTGATCCCCTCAGCGCTGAGGAGCCTGCGCAGCAGGAGCGCGGGCCTGGGGCGCCCGCCCGCAGCTGGCTCTGCCCCGCCCCTTCAGGGGCGGCGCCTCATGCGAGGCGCAGGACAGTGGTTAGTGAAGTGGCCGGCACTCGGTACGTGTTGCCTTTATTAATATATTTTTTTTATTATCTCGAAACTGGTAATTTCAAAGCAAGTAAACAAGGGTACTTTAATGCGCATACCTTGTTTACGTGTGTGTGTAAGTCTAGACATATTTTACCTAAGTAGTCATTTGTATGTATATTGTATAATAGTTACATTTTATTTTTGATATCTGTGACAAAAGAAGCCTGAGTTCATTTTCATTAATCTTTTCCTTCTTGTTTACCCTTTTGTGGTGGCTGTATGGCTTGCCAGTGTTAATCTATGGTAGAGGCCAGGTGGGAACTTAGAGCTGCTGTAACACATAGCTTGGTAAATCTAACATACGTGATTCCCAGCAGCGTGGATAACCTCTGTAAAGGTGACTAACCTATATGAAGACAAGTTTTTCCCTATCGTCATAAATAAAAGGAGATGACATTTCAAGGAAGTAAAAGCACATCTGCAATGGAACAGCTGATTTTTTTTTTTTTTCAGTGCTAGGGATGAAACGTTGGACCTTACCTTTCTGAGCCCGGTGCTTGTCCCTGTTGAGATAGCCTGTGCACGTGGGCTGAGTGCAGCTCTGTCTTGGAGGGTGCCTTGGGGTTTTGAATCTCTGGCTTCCTGAGCACATTGATCCTGACCCAGGCTGCTTTGTGCTGGCCACCTTTCCTCTCCCTCCTGGTCTTGGCACTGTGAGCCATGCTCGTGGATTCAGTTTCAGTTCTTCAAGGTCCTTTATCATATTTACCTTGTTCTTTTATGAAATAATAGAAAATAATAAAAATGATAAAACCCAGCACTTTTTTTCTGTGGACAATTTGTCTTCATAAAATAGAGGCTCTGCCTCATGGTTTTCCACAGCTTTGCCTGAATTCCCTAAGAGCAAGTGGGTTTTTTAACTTTTCCACCAGCCCTCCCCACTCAGTACTGTGTAATAAGGTCCTTTGTACTGAGTAGAAGACATCGTTTTAAGATATCTTGCTGCGTTTATTGCTAAAAATGGTGTGGAAAATAGTCCCTAGAGGCAGAGCACTTAAAAGAACAAGGTGGTGAATCAGTGTTTGGACTTACCTTTTATAACTAGGTCAGCAGTGCTGAGCGGCAGTTCAGACCTTTGTCTGAGTGTCCCCTGAGAAGGTGCTGTACCATGCTATTAGCAAGGGCGTGACCTGAGGCACTGTGGTGACAGGAGAGCAGGTCCTGAGCCATGTGTCCACTGCCTGCTTCCCTCAGCTGTGGCCTTGCTGGCAGGGGCTCTGGTTGCCACCGTCTTCCAGACAGGTCACCTCCAGCCCCACGGTCCGGGAGCCACTTGATATGCGCTGGTGGTAGGGGCTTCACCATGGTACTGAGCGTGGACTGCGCTGGGCTCAGCAGTGGCCAATGCCCTCTGTCCACGTCACTCTTCTGTCCACATCACTCTTCCCACTGTGACAGCGGGCTGTGGCTGTGATGCATGAGCTTCAAACAGGTCATGTACTTCTGAGTATGAATATGAGCAAAGCTAAGTAACGTATTTACATGACGCACATACATGTAGAGGTGACTCAGTCATCAATCTATTAAGTACCCATGATAAGATAGGTTTAATTTAGATGATTAACACCCCCTTTACTTAAATAATTTGTATTATTATAAGCCTTAATTAAATGTACAAGTGGTGGTCAAAGTATACAGTAAACAAATTTACTGCATTAGAAGATGCCATCACTCCCCTCCGAATACCTGTCTCACTGTGAACACAGTAACCTTTCTTACCATTTTCTGAAGCAGTTCCAGAAGTCTTCTTTTCTTTTCTTTCTGGGGCATGATCAACCATTTGGTGAATACTGCTCCTGAGTGCCATAGAACAGACAGCTAAGCTCATTAAACATCACAATGCATTCTCATCCACCCTGTTCACTTGGACTGTGTGACTCCTGGCTCTTCCCCAGAGTCTAAATGACCGTGTGAGTAAACATTTTGAATCAATTCAGGGCATCAGGGCAGCCAAGACAATACAACAACAGACACCCTGTCTTGACCTGCATAGGGAGCGGGGTCCTGAGAGGGGGCAACGGGAGATTAAGAGAAACAAGACACATAAAAGAAGAGCTGGGACCAGCTGGGACCTGACCTCCCTGATGGAGAGGCAGTGACAACCCAGTGCAGCCTGCGTCCTTGTTTATACACAGTAGAGAGGGGGGGAAGTACACGACAAGGTGGAAAATGCAAGGTCTCAGTGTTTTGCTGAGAACATGGAAAGCAGAACATTCTCAGAGCTACCTGTGCTGTAGTTAACAGGGAGGAGCACCAAGGCCAGATACCCACTGGGCTGTCCCTGCTCTAGTCCCGTCAGCTTGTTAGCACGGCTGGCCTTGGCTCTAGAGCTTGGGCCGGCCTTTCTCTCACCCTGAGTGTATGCTAGATTAACTGATCTCCAGCTCAGCCGTTCCTCTCAACACTCATGCAAGAAGACTCCAGAGCTGCTTAAGAAAGTACCAAGAGTAATGACTTAAGTATGTTCTAAGCAAGGGGGAGTATTTTGAGGAAGACTAATGGCAGTGTGTCTTTTATTGTTGCTGTTTTTTAAAATTTAAACATTCACTGTATTTTTTGATCATATCCCATAATTTAGACAAGGGCATTTAAAATACAAAATGTGTTCTGTGCATTTATCATCTGCAAATCTTGAGCAGTTACAGGTAGTAAAGCAGTTGCTGTGGTGTAGGATTTTATAACAAGGCCTCCATTGCCTAAAACAAGCAACAGTATCTTTGCTTTCAACCTTAGTCCTGACAGAAAGGTGTTTGTTCTTTAGGCTGAGCTGGAACGCGAGAGGCACCAGCATGAAGAAACACTTGCTACTGTGAAGGAAGAGGAGAAGCTTAAAGTGGACAGGATGGCCCACGACTTAGAAATGAAGTGGACTGAGAATCTTAGGTATACCTTTTGCCCATGAAGTGACTTTGCCGATACGAATGTGCAGGGGTTTCCTGCTGTGTGGCCCATGTTAGCAGTATTTTTTTCCCATAATTTGATGTGGAGATCTTAGATTTTTTTTTCTGCTTTAATTCATATTTGATTTTTTCTGATTTCTTTGCGTTGAATACAAAACAGTCAGAGAACTATCCTGAAGTTGGAAAACTTATTCTCGTACCTTTTTTTTCAACCATTGTTGAACTGATAAATGAGTGAATTTGGCTAAGCAACCAGTTTACTTTGTAACTCTTACCTGTCAAATAATCTACTCTTATTCTGAGTCACAGACTTTTGAGGAAAATTAATAAAGCATTTGGAAACCCTTTGCATGAATCTTGTCAGTTACCTAAGGGATAATTCTCTTCCCTGATAAATGCCTGTGTTTCCTTCTAGACAAGAGTGCTCTAAACTCCGAGAAGAGTTACGGCTCCAGCACGAAGAGGACAAGAAGTCAGCAATGTTTCAGCTGCTGCAGTTAAAAGAGCGAGAGAAAAATGCTGCCAGAGACACGTGGCAAAAGAAAGTGGAAGACCTCCTAAACCAGGTACTTCCCAGTCCTCGCTGAGGGGCGGGCCTTCTGACACATGATCCGTGGCGCACTGTGTGTGCTGGTGCTCTATATTTTGTTATTTTTAATAGGGCAATTTTAAAATTTTAAAAATGTGTAAAATCAAGGAGCCATTCACAAATATATAAAATGTTGCACTAAATACCTACATTTGTAGTCCTAAATATGACAAATTTGTGATTTTTAAATTAATATTTGAACTGAACCACATTAGCAATCTTGAATGGGAAATTTAGTGACTTTTTGAAAATGCATCATCTTTTTTCTCAAATCGTTGGGTGTGATTTGGGTGACAAGATAACATTTACTCTGCATCCAGGTTACCTGAAGCTGTGCACCACCATCGAGCAGTTTTCTTTCTCCTCAGCAGTGGACTGATGCTTGGTGCCTTTTGGAGGGAATTTCCTGTCAGCAGATCGCTCTCTGCTTCCCAGAATGTCTAAAATCACAGTTAAAATAGTGTGCACATAATCGCTTCTTTCCACAGCCTCCAAGTTTATGAATTGTTAGTGTCTTCCTGCTAAACCAGTAATTAAGTAGAATTAACTCATGAGTCATCAACTGATAAGCAAGTACAGGATTGGTCAGAAAGCAGCTTGCTAGTTGGTGCTAGAAACCTACTCTTAACTTTCTCATTGTAGTCATGGTGAAACTCAAAGTAGGCAACACAGGTGTTTATGAGTAGATGCACATGTGCAGTGTCTTTCAGGGTGCTTGGGCCCTTACAATTTGGCTCTGCTGTTTCACCATAATTTATGGCCTTGTGTGTGTGTGTAACTGAACTGGACTGAACAGGAGACTGTTTTGTGCCTTAGTGCACCTGTATTTCATCCTGTTTAGAGCCAAGAAGAACTGACGCTGCTTGTCTCTCCTGTGAACTTAAGCTCTTGGGAATTAAACCTCAGTATACTCGCCCTCGTGGCCTACCCATCTACAATTGGACATAGGAAAGTATACAATTTTCAGGTTCCTTGAATCAGATGTTTCTATTTTGTGGAATTTGTCAAAAGATGTTATTGTCACTCTATGCTTCAACTTAAGAATCAGTTCCATGTATTTTAGTTTCCCTTTATTATTTCACTGTGTCCTCCTTTTCTGCATGTTGGTTATACTTTTAGTCCAAGGCTGGGTATCTTCCTGGGCTGAGTGCATGACCCCTTAAATCAAAAGACCTATGTACTTATTCTTTGATTCTGTCTAAAGAAAAATGTCCATGTGGTGTTTCCTATAATCATATTTTCTATTTTGTTATAATGATATCACATATTCCCTCACTTCCCCCTTTTAAAGGCAGCTTTCTTTTTGGAAGCAGTGTGATAATTTATTTATTGAGCCTCACCCAAAGCACTGAACTGAGAAGTCAGGGGACATGGGGCACTCAGCATGCAGCTGTAGGATCTGTGGTTGGGTTTGATGCTCCACTCTGTGGACGTGAGCTGTGAAGCCCCAGAGTTACCAGGCAGGTGAGGGACACAGCTTTCAGGCTTCACAAGTTTGCTGTCTATTAGGAAGATTTGTGTACAACTGCATTCTGTAGGAGTCACAATGCACCCTGTAACTCTGAGTGGCCCAGACAGCCAGCCCTGAGGGAACAGTGTGGGAGGTGTGGGACCCTCAGTTGTACTGGTCTCTTTCCAGCTGCACACTTAGGGACAGCATACGATGGCCATTGTCACCTATGTTGGCTGTAATGTACCCCACAGATATCAGCAAATGCTACAAATCAGAGCGTGTCCCTTCCCCCAGTCCTCCACTCTGGGGATCGAATCCAGGGCCTTGGCGCTGAGCTACATCCCCAGCCATTATATTTTTTGAGACAGGATTTGCTAAGTTGAGCACAATGGGCTTGAGCCTGCAGTTCTCCTGCCTCAGCCTTCCTGAGTGTTGGGAGTTCAGGTGTGCATCACCATGCCTGGCTAAGGTGTTGCTAGCAGTGTACCCCTTTGTGGGAGTCTGGAGAAACAGTAATACAGCCGATGTGACTGGGGAAGGGATCACTGAAGGGCCCAGCTTTGCAAAGGTGAATACAGAGGAGTAACCAAAAAACACATATTATTCAACAAGCATGTTATTAAACCTGCATGCTTATTTCCCAGACACTGAAGAATGCAGAAAGATAAAACAAAACTGGGGAGCAGTTTGGGATTACATACTGAACACTTACTTTAGAAAGTTTTGTGGCTGTGATACTGAAATGGGAACATCTTCAAATAATCTAAATTCAGGGGTGTGCAGTGAGCACTCTGAGGCACAACCCATCCACAGTGCCCCCTACCGGTTGGCCATATAGCTAACCTAGGACCGGCCAGCTCAAGTCCAGGTCTCGCGTTTCTCCCATCAGCAGCTTCTACTTCCTGCCGGCCTCCCTGCTGCTGCTCTTGCCTACAGGTGATTTTCTTACCAGCCAGAATAATGCTGTGTTCCTTGCAGGACTCAAGCTTCGCGTTCCTTCTGTTCAACTCCTCCAGGGGCCTCTTGGACCCTCCAGAGCACTGTCTCCTACCACTGCACCCCTTCCTTTCCTCAGCCACCCCCACCGCCTGCAGGTCTTGCAAGCCTGCTCCACTGGATGTCCTGCCCCTGCAGCCCCTCTGCATGGGATGCACTTTCTCTAGAGACCCCGTGCCTTTTTTCTTTATTTTGTTAAATTTTGTACTCAATAGATCTTCCTTGACTGCTTTCCCTCATGTAGGCCCCTCCCTCAGCTTCTAGTCCTGGTGTGCTGTGCATCCGCACAGCAGTGTCAGCACTGTCTGAGCTCTCCCCTGCGAGACTCCGCCTCTGCTGTCCCCACTGAGCCCCACACCTGCAGCTGTGCCAGCCGCACACTTGGCACTCACACTTGGTGAACAGGGAACAGAAATCTCGGTCTGGGGTCCACAGAACCAGTTGTGTGACTAATGACATACCAGTTATTCTGCTTGTTTAGGAATTGAGTTAAGTTCATTTCAGTGAGAATGGAAGAGTAACTTTGAAGACATATATTGCTTAACTTAGTAGAGTATTTTGGTAAAAACAGAAAAGTTCGGTGAAATGTTCAAGTTGCTGTGGGATTTGAACTGGGTGTGGAAAGGAGGCCCTCATCTGAGGCCAAGCGGGCGGGGTGAGCTGCTTATCTGGGAAAGGGAAAAGAATGATAAGTTTTGTTTCGATATATTGACTTTGTATCACAGGATATTTTAGAATTTCCAACATTCTGTGGAGTAAAAAATAAACGTTCTTGATCAAGAGACAATGAAAAGCCAGTTTCCTTGAGGCTCATTTCGGGCTGCTTTCTGAACCTGTATAGTCCAGCATGCGCTGTGGCTGTGTGTGGCTAGCTTGCGGCTCTTGCAGTGTGAGTGTCACCTGCACACAGGTGTTAAAAGTTGGGGGGAGAGTGTGTGGGATTCTCACATAGTCGCACGTCACAGTTACCACTGGTTTAGATACAGTGGATTAAATACATGATTAAATTCTTACCTTTTCTTCTTTTTCATGTGGCTACTGAAAATATAAAATGACACGAATGGCATGTGTTTGTGGCACTCAGTGGTACTTCTGGCTCAAGCAGTCTCGATCCCAGGACGATGGGGTCAGTTTGGCTTCAGAACTCAGCACTCATTCTGCTGTTCTTTCTTGATCCGGCCTGTGGACCAATGCGTGGGTTTTCCCCTAGAGGAAGGAAAACGGGGCGGGGGCAGGGTGAGGAGAGAGAGACGGAGGCAAGTTGAAGTTTCCCAATCAAACCTCCTTTTATTGAACAATGCTCCTGGCTTATAAAGAAGCGGGGGCAGGAAGTTATGGATGGGTCACTGTCATTTCCTGGGTGGGGCGAGAGGATCCTGGGAAATGTAGGCCGACGCACTGGACGCCCACAGGAGGGAGAGATGGAGCGGCAGCCATGAAGCTATCATGCTGCTCCCTACATCTCCTCCCTTATCACTTTATAAGAGTATGGCAGGCCCTGTGAGGACAGCGCCTGTCTTAGGTCAAGGACTCTT